>APFE030241234.1:0-11684 GCA_000404065.3 Pinus taeda
TTTGGAGCTCAACTTTTACTACTTCTTTTAGATGAGGGTTTAGTCTTCTCTGAGGCTGTCTAATAGGTTTTGCATCATTTTCTATGTAGATATGGTGTGTACACAATTGAGGATCAATTCCTTTCATATCAGGGTAATCCCATGCAAATGCATCGTTATATTTTGTTAAAATATGGATGAGTTTTGTTTCTTGTTCTGGTGTAAGGTCGGCGTTAATGTTTAAGGTCTTCCCAGGTTCGATTTCCACTATTTTACTATGTGCAACTGAAGTGACAGAGATTGTATGGTCATGCACATCTTTCAGAGGTTCCTCCTCTACTTCATTATCAAATGCTGCTTTTATCATATGACAATGGGTACGAGATGTGAGTTCAGTTTGACTAATAAAGTTACTGATGGCATCATCTTCTGTTTGATTTTTGAACTTTAGCGCTTCTTGTATAGTTAATGGAGATCTAATGTTGTCAGTAAGATATGATACAGGGTGCCTATTAGTTTTGACTATTGTGATGCTTGGCTGCGCTGGGGGATATAGTACTAAGTTCTTAATATCTGCCCCTTTAGTTATGATCATGTTTCCTTGCCGACAACTGATATAGGCATCAGCGATAGCGAGCCAAGGCTTTCCTAAGATCAATGGATGTCCATCTAGTCGGGTTTTAGGGTTTATTATCAGAAAGTCAGTTGGGTATTCCCAGGAATCAACTGAGACCATAACATCATGCAGTATGCCTTCTGGCCTAACCACAGATCGATCAGCCAATTCCAGCAAAGTTGAAGTGGGTCCTGCAGATGTAATTCCTAACTTTTGGCAAGTGGAAGTGGTCAATATATTGATTGCAACTCCAAGATCAACTAAAGCATTGGTTAAGGTTTTGCCATAAATTTGAACAGTTACTATTGGGTTTCCTGGGTCTTCATACTTAATAGGTGTTTCCTTTCCTAATAATAGGTCAGATAAAGTGCCCGACTACTTGAACTCTTGGATTATCTATTGTATTCCTTCTCAGTCTTTTTATGCACAATTCTTTAATAGTTTTAGCGTATATCAGGATGTCTTGAATGGCCTGAAGGAATGGAATTTTTATGTACAAGTTTTGTAATTCTCCCATAATGTTGAAATTAGGTTGCTATATAGGTCGAGGTATAACTAAACGTTCTGGGAACGGGGGAGAGGATGTAGTTGCTTGATTCTGAATTTGTTGTCTATTTACATCCTCTTCTTGTGACAGATTTTCTCTAGGTAACTGATCTTCAATCTGAATTGTTTTATTTCCCTCTGTTTGGATAACACGCCCAGATCTTAGCTGAAGATCATTGCACTCCCTCAGATCAGGTCCTTCTTCTGGTGTTTCTAAAATTTGGAGTGCTTGGACCGGTCTGTTATTTGGATTGGAATTGGGCTGGGCTGGGAGTTGGGGTCTGAGATTAGATTGGGGGTTTTGCTGTAAAGCTGGCAATGTAGGTTGAGGGAAAGGAATGTTTCCTACTGGCTGCTGTGTTGGTCTCTGCTAGTTATTCTGCGAGCCTGAACTTTGTGAAGTGGGGGGGTCCATTGTGGAGGATATGGGTTGTACTGCCAGTATGGTGGGGGATAAGGAGGATTCGACCAGCCTGATTGGCTTGTCGGATTTAGCCACAGGTTTGCAGAAGGGTACGACTGTGATGACCAATTTGGAAATGGGGGTTGAAACTAACTTATGTATTATACTGTTGAGTATTGTACTGCGGATACTGAAAAGAAGAAGCTGGGTCTGAAAACATACCAGTTTTTCGTGGCTGCCACTGACGATGCTGGTTGAGTAGATATACTGCCTCTGGTTCTTCTTCTGCTTCATTATATACCACTTTCAGTCCAGGTAATGAGGGACAACTTTCTGTAGAGTGATCCCTTGTACAGATGGCGCATGTCTAGACTGTATCTAGTGGACGCTCCTTATGGTTGTGCTTCTTCCTGCACCTGGGGTAGAAGATTGCCAAATTCTGTTCTGCCTCCATTTGTTTCTGCTTAGCCTGCAAAACGTCCAATTGTGTAGTCAGTGTTCCTAGTATATCAGTTTTAAAATTTTCAAATAAATTCCCAATTTCCACACGCGTTACTCCTTCTGATGAAATTTTGTTTTCTCTGGCAAATCGATCATGTTCTGTTGGTTTGATTTGTGTACTGCCTCTCGAACTCCTAATACATAGATCAATTATGTCAGCAAAACTTTCCTGATAAATATCCCCTTTCCCCATAATGTTTAATGTTTCAATCCATTGTTCTTTCATGCCCCTTATTAATGCTATTTTCAACACGTTATCAGGCAAAGGCAACGATGCATAGGGAGATCTTTGTAGATTATACTGGAAACGTTCCACATATTCTTCTAATGTTCATTTGGTCTAGCTATCATCTGGAATATTTCATCTTTTAGTTCTCTAGACCTGCAGTAGTCTTGATATTTTTTTAAAAAGGATTCTTTCATTTGTTCCTAGTTATTTATAACCCCACCACCTAATCCCATAAACCATCTTAGAGTAGCCCCTTTCAGAGTAGAGGGGAACAATTTTAGTTTCTAGGGGTCAGTGGTGTAAACATATCCCCTGCATAGTACATCAAATTCAAATAAAAATGCATCCGAGTCCTCTGATGTAAGTCCGTGAAATGTAGGGATGTGTTGAAGGGGGATTGCTTTCAAAGGGGCATTTGCTGCGGAATCCACTATGGGGTATTGTAATGTAGAGGTTTGGGTGTTTGGCGGATTTTTGAGCCATCGGGTCAAATATATGCCAATAACCTTCTGGAATATCTAAGAGGGTATTCATAGGTTGAGGAGGAATATTTTTAACATGAACAGTTTTAATAGCACTTCCTCTATCTGGGATTTCTATCTGAGGGGATTGGGTCTCTTCAATAATAATTTTTATCACACTCCCTTTGTCTGGGCTATTCAATGGTTGAGTTATCCTAGGAGGAGATCTTGGCTCCCCAGTTTCCCCTATTTCCCCTTCTCCTTCACAAAGATTACTGAGATTCCCTTCTTGCAGTCGTTCTGGAATAGAATTTTCAATTTCTTGAAAGTCTTGTTCATCAGTTTGACTATGCACCTCAGCAAAGGCTACAGATGGTGAACCTGTGACCTGAAGGGAACTAGTAGGCTGTTTGGAAGTAACTTTCCTAGGTCCTACTAAAGGCTAAGTTTCGGCTTTCTTATAGATTTCGTTTATGAATGTTGATCGACCAAGGGTCACCGGCCCCTTAGCTTTTTCTAGCTTTGGTAAAGGTTTGGGATTTTTCTCCGGCTTTTTCTGCTTAGTCATGCACTCAATTTAACTACTAAATCTTTCTTAAGCAACAAATTTGCAGGAAAGCGGGCAAAGGAGCAGGGCTTTTACATGCTCTGCACGTAGGTTCTTACCTTCCATTTTCAAAACCCAATTCTTCCCTAGCAGGTCCGTACACTACACTGAAAAAGACAAATGGCTACACTCTTTCCCCGGTAACGGCGCCAAAACGTAGAGCTATAAAAAGGGTCTCTTTCACCTCTAGCAGATGCTGGGGCTCACTACAGCCTGAGATCGTCCTTAATGAATATAAATGAAACGAGGCAAGTAAAGGAAATAACAGTGAAATAGAACAGCACATCAGCCAAGGGTCCGGTAGCAATAACCCATCCCTTTCATAGCTGATGGGAGCAGATCAGAGGTTTGGGAGCCAAATAGCAGATGTTGATGCTCACTACAACCTGAGACTGTCCTTAAGAAATGGCAAGTAAATAAACAGCAAATTAGCAATCTGGAAATGGAACAGCAATTGAAATGGAACAGTAATTGAAATGGAATATCAAATAAAATGGAACAGCAAATAAATGGAACAACAACTAAAATGGAACAACAACTAAATGGAACAGCAACTCAGAAATGGAACAACAACTCAGAAATGGAACAACAATTGAAATAAGCAGTAACTAAGTTCATCATGCTGTAACTCTATTTAATCACTCCAATCAAAACATCAATCCTTCAATCTTAAAAGATGTACACATACTATGGAACAATACTACCAATTGAAATCTTAGAAACACAACGTGCTTAATCTGCTTCTGTTATTGATCTAAATAAACGCATACGATTGCATCTCAAGATGAAAACAGTAACATTCAATAATAATATGAAATCAGACTTTTCAAGATAACTATTATAATGCTAAAGCACAATCGCAATGAACTCTGTAATGGAGTGACAGTATCCTGTAGAGATTAATCAACACTTAAAGGATTGGTAACATGACATAGCGTCAATATAAGACTTTTGTTTACAGGAACATAAAACGAGTTAAACATAACAAAGCATATAATATAACGTTCTTAAAACACAACAGATTACCAGATTACGCCTATGAACAAACCACACAGAAACCACGCGTAATGGTACAAGAGCAAGTTTCCTCCAGGGCCGGGCCCTTAGCCTCCAGGGGTACACCGCTTAAGATTGATCCAGGCTCAAAGATAAAAGAGTAACCAGGTCTGTATTAATGCATGAAATAAAATTACAGGAACTCAAGTCTTCAATAGAACATAAAGATCATAGTCCTAATCTTCCTTAAAAGAAATTACATAAGAAGTCCTCCCTGCTAGCCAACGGTGCTATCCATTATATAAGGAAGATGGCGGAGATATCTAGATACAGAAAATAGATAAAATAGTGATCCCTCAGGATCTAAGATCCTGAGGGATTCACAGAATCATTAATCCTGTGTTACTTCTTTCCTTTTCTGTTCTGTGCTGGTATCTTCGCTTCCTTTCCTTGGTTGATCCATTTTGATCTGGGTTGCTTGCAGTCTCCCGTCAAAGGGGCAGCAGTTAGCTTATCCTTCTCTTTTTCCTTAGAATGGCCACCTTCCATTTTTCCTCCCTCCTTCACATAGGAATGACAATTATCAGTGTTTCCTATTAATCTCTCGTGTTTCGTTATAAATCTTCATCATTATCTAAATTTCTAATGCAAAAGGCTTTTAAGTTCTAGTGAAAAGATATTAAAATAGCCATCGGAACATACCTTCCTTGATACTCCACAGTGGAAATGGCGGTGGAAGGAGATGAAACAAGTGGAGGATGGAAGAAAAGAGTGGTTGCATGCCTCCTCAACAGACTTCAAGCTTCACATCCCTCTCCATAATCGATTTTGGCCTGCCCAAAGGCTCTAAAGGATGTTTCTTGTAGAAATACAGAACTTCCTGTAGAAAGTGCTGTAGCTTCCTGTAGAAGGTTGAACCACGACCAGATTGTGTCCGAACCCTGAAAACAATGAGTGTTCATGGAGGGAGTGTATGTGAGGATGCTTGGTAACTTGGTAGGGACCCTTGTCCTTGTGTTGGGAGGCCTCCTTTCTGCATTGTGTTCCTACAACCTGCAACAATTTCCAGGGATTAAACTTGTTTTTTCTCTGTTTCTTCCTCCTTTTTCTTTCTTTTTTTCTCTTTTTCTTTTTCTTTTTTTTTTTTTTTTAAGAGACAGCAAGGGCGCCTCAATGAGGTTTTCACCCCTACTATCTGCCTTGGGCGCCTCAGAGAGGTTTTTTCCCAAGGGTCTTTTTATTCAAATTATTTTTTCAAAGAGACAACAGGGGCACCTCTATGAGGTTTTCACCCCTACCATCTGCCTTGGGCGCCTCAGAGAGGTTTTCATCCAAGGATCTTTTTTATTGTAATTTTTTTTTTGTTGATATGATGATGCTCAGGGTGTGGCCAAAACAGAGGCATAACCCTTCTCTATTACCAGCACTGATTTTTCCACAGTTTCAATGAACTCTTTCCTCGAAAGAGGTTTCCTGTAGATCTTTAGTCGATGCCCATTGACGAGCATGGGGATGGATTCTTCATCAATGGTCTGGATAAGGATGGAACCATTGTCATTGCACTTCTCCACTGCATATGGTCCTAGCCATCTTGTCTTCAGCTTCCCTTTGAAATCCTTATGTCTGGAATCATACAACAGCGCCCAATCTCCCGGCTGGAATTGTTTGTCATTAAGGTGCCAGTCATGCCATATATTCCTCTGAACTTGAACCACTTCTGAGTGGAGGAGGGCCTCCATTCGGTGTTCATCTAACCCATTCAGCTGCAATAACATTTCTCGTTGAGCATGGTTGAGATCTAGGTCCAGCTGAGCTACCATCCTCAATGTGTTGTACTCAAACTCGATTGACAACAAAGCTCTCTTCCCATAGACCAGCTCATAGGGTGTGAAACTGGTTGTGGTCTTCCAAGTGGTGTTGTAGGCCCAAGTGGGCTCAACCAGGCGATCTGCCCAATCCTTTCTGCTGCTGCTCACCACCTTAGTCAAAATCCCTTCTAATGCTCTATTGGTGACTTCCACTTGCCCATTTGCTTGAGGATGATATGGGGTGGAAGCCCTATGCTTGATCTTGTGATGAGCAAGCAAGTCTTCAATCAAGTTGGAGGTGAACTGGCTTCCTTGATCGGTGACTAACTCTCTTGGGTAGCCAAATTTGTAGAAAAATTTTTCTCTTAAAAACTCAGCCACCTTTTCTTCTGTTGCTTCTTTGATTGCCTTGGTTTCTGCCCACTTTGTCAGATAGTCTATGCACACAATGATGTAAGACCTTTGCCTTGAAGGAGGGTTGATAGGACCCACAAAATCTATACCCCACTTCTCAAATGGCTCAAGAGTCACTTGAGGTTGGAGAGGCATTTCATTCCTTGGAGTCAGTTTCGCCATCCTTTGGCATCGATCACATTGGCTGATATATCTTCTGACATCTTGATGAAGAGTGGTCCAATAGTAGCCTGCCTGTAGAATTTTGAAGGCAGTCCTCTTGGTTGCAAAATGTCCCCCACAAGGCCGATCGTGACAGGTTAGGAGGATGTCAAAGACTTCCTCCTCCCTTACACAACGCCTTAAGATTTGATTAGGGCCAAGTTTGAACAGGTTGCCCCCGATCCAAGTGAATGAGGCACTCTTCCTCACGATTCTACTCTTGTCCTTTGAGGATAGATGCGGAGGGAACTGTGCTGAGACTAGATAGTTTGCTATATCAACAAACCATGGGGAGAGTACTGAGATAGAAAATAGATGTTCATCTGGCATCTGGTCATCCACGGTTCCTTCTTCACCTGCAGGCAAATTCAATCTAGACAAGAAGTCAGCAACACCATTTTCTTTACCTGGTTTGTCAACGATAGTCAAATCAAACTGCTGCAACAAAAGTAACCATCTAATAATACGAGCATTCACATCAGGCTTATTCATTAAATATCTAATTGCAGCATGGAGAGTATGTACAAATGTTTGATAGCCAGTGATGTAGTGTCAGAACTTGTTCAGGGAATGGACCACGGCCAGGAACTCTTTCTCAGTTACCGTATAATTCATTTCTTCCTTGGATAAGTTTTTACTGACAAAGTATATGGCATATGGAAGTTTTTCTTCAACTTGCCCTAAGGCTGCCCCTATGGCTTTGTTTGAGGCATCAGTGTGGATGTGGAAAGGTAGGGCCCAGTTTGGGCCTCTCAAAATTGGGGCGGACACCAACTTATCCTTTAATTCATTCAGAGCCCTCTGGCAATCATCAGACAATTTAAACTCAACATCTTTTGCTAAGAGGCCAAACAATGGCGAGGCTAGCTTACTAAAGTCTTTAATGAATATTCTATAATATCCCGCTAAGCCTAGGAAACTCTGAACATCTCTTACCTTCTGAGGAGGTGGAACCTTTTTGATGATAGCAATTTTACTAGGATCCACTTGTAATCCTTGGCGAGAAATGGTATGACCTAACATGGTCCCTTTAGTCATCAGGAATTCACATTTTTCAGGGCTGAGGGACAGGTTCATCTCAATGCACTTGCTCAAAACTTTTCCCAGGTTGGACAAAGCTTCTTGGAAGCTAGACCCGTAAGGAGTAAAGTCATCCATATAGATTTCCACCGAATCATGGACAAACTCGGCAAAGATGCTTAATACAACTCTCTGGAAAGTGGCAGGGGCATTACATAGCCCAAAGGGGAGGACGCGGTAGGCAAAGGTACCCCATGGACAAGTGAAGGTGGTCTTATCTTGGTCCTCTGGGCTGATTTGGATCTGATTATACCCGCTGAACCCATCTAGAAAAGAGAAAAACCTCTTCCCTGCCAGTCCATCCAACACTTGATCTATGAAAGGTAAAGGGAAGTGGTCTTTCTTGGTGGCTTTGTTCAGTTCTTTGTAGTCCACACAGATTCTCCATTTCCTATTTTTCTTGGGTACCAACACCAGAGGGGAAACCCATTCGCTATCCGAGATGGGGTAGATTAATCCTGCATCCAACAATTTTTGCACTTCTTCTTTAAAAATGTCCTTGAGGGATGGATTCATTCTCCTCTGAGGTTGCCTGACTGGTTTACAGTCCTCCTTAATGTATATATGATGGGTACAGACCGAGGGATGGATTCCCTTCATTTCCTTGTAGCTCCAGCCAAAAGCCTCCAAATGGCGGGTCAAGAGGCTACATAGCTCCTTTTCCTGAGAGGGGGAGAGAGAGAGGAGCTGATCTTTTAAAGTCCCTCTTAGGGCCAAACTCCACATTCTAACTCTGGGAAGTGGTCAGATCAGTCCGCACAATAGGTCCACTAAAGCATTCGCTTGGGTATCTTCCACCAACTCTTCCAAGGATAGTGCACCAGGGGGAGGATTTTGGATTAAGTTCTCAATCAAATCATCCTTGGTTTGAGAACCTCCCCTGGTGGCCTCTACTATGCATAATGGTGCATAGTAGACCTCATCCTCTTCTCCTTCTTCCAACCATAGGGGTAAGTCATGTTCTAGCAGAGGTTGGGAAAGAGGGTATAGGACCAACTGTTTGGACATAGGCCCATTTTTGATGGTCATGCTTCCGGCTCGATAGCTGATGTAAGCATTTGCAGTCGCCAGCCAGGGCCTTCCCAAAATGAGGGGATATCCAGTGAGTTTTGCCTTTGGTTGAAGGACCAAAAAGTCTGCAGGATACTCCCAGGAGTCGACAGCGACCAAGACATCTTCCACGATCCCTTCGGGAGTGATGGTGGAGCGGTCTGCCAATTGCAGCACTGTCGAGGTCTTCCTTAAGGAACTCTGAAGGTTGAGCTTAAGCATGGTGTCCCTGGTCATCACATTAATGGCGGTCCCTAGATCAATCAAGGTGTGGGGTATGATGGTGCCATTGATGTGTACATCAACTACAGGGCTCCCAGGGTCCAAATACTTTGGACAAATTACTTGCCCCAACATGAGATCGGACAGTTGTCCTATGACATTGATGGTTGAGGCATCTTTCTTTCACCTGCCTGGGTGCCTGAAACACTTCTCCTTAATCAATTTGTTGTATATTTATACATCTTTTATGGCCTGGAGAAGTGGTATTTTCACACACAACTGCTTGATTTCTCCCAGAAGCTCATCCTCTTCTGGGTTGGGTTGTGTGGTTACTGTGAGTCACTCAGGAAAGGGTGGAATGGCTTGGGGTTCACTTTCCTGTTTCTCTTCCCCCTCCTCTAGGGGAGGAGGTTGGCGCTCTGGAAGGACCTTCCCAGATCGCAGGTTGATCTCCTGGATCTCCACAGCATAGGTAGGGCATGTTGTTTCCCCAGTATATACCTGCTGGGCATGTATGTTGTTAGGGTTCGGGTTCGGTTGAGCAGGCATCTGGGGTTGTCTTGTAGGAGCAAGAGGTAATGGTCGTGGTTGAGCCAGTGGTGGAGACAGAATTGCAGGAGGAGTGTTGTATTGGGTCCTCCACCCCGGTTGAGGTGCATTCCACTGAGGTTGTGGCTGGGCATGAGAGTGAAATGAGTGAGAAGGAGGTTGAGTGTGGTATGGAGATGGATAAGACCACGGAGGAGTTGCGGACCAAGAAGGATGAGTAGGGGGACCCCAAGAAGGTATATGAGCAGATTGCTTGGGGTTGTAATAAGCTTGGGATGGCCCTTGCATCCCCTGCTGATAAGGTCTGGGTCCATGTGGCCTCCTTTGGTTGAGGAAGTAGAGAGGTTCAGTAGCCACCTCAGTCCCTAGGTACATGGCTTTAAATCCCGGCAAGGTAGGGCATTGGTTGGTGGGCTGGTCTTCCTCACAAATGAAACATACCTCTACTGAGTGCAATGGGAACTCATTCTTGGGATGCTTCCTTGTGCATCTAGGACAAAAAATGGCCAAAGCCCTCTCAGCTTTTTTCTTTCTTTTGCTGAATTCGGAAGGTATCAAGTTGCATGGAAATAGTCTGTCTCATTTCGCTCTTAAGGTCTTCCATCTGGTTAGAAAACTCATGTTTGGAGAAAGAGGGACTAGCTGAGAGATGATTCCCCCTACCTCTCTTCCAGGCCGCCCTATAATGGTTTCTAAACTCGGTCTTTATGTCCTCATAAGGTAGTTGGTAGATGTCTCCTCTAGCCAGCATGTTAAAGGTGTCCAGAAGGTCTTCAGGGACTCCTCGGAGCAAAACCAACTTCAGAGATTCCGGGTCAAGTGTGCACCTGGCCCGTTTATAACTGAGTTGGAACCTCTCCTCATAGTCTTCCAAAGATTCATCGCTGCCCATGGTCATCTGAAAGATTTCTCCCTTAGTTTCCTTGGACCTACAGTAGTCTTTTTACTTGGCATTGAAATCTTGTTGCATCTGAGCCCAAGTGGTGATACTGTTTCCAGGTAACCCCATGAACCAGCGTAATGTTGCGTCCTTGAGGGTAGAGGGAAAGAGTTTCAGCTTTTTCTCATCCTTAGCATAGTCATAAGTTCGAAAAAGGGCAACAAACTCAAACAGGAAGGTATCAGGGTCCTCAGTAGTCAGTCCATGGAAGTGAGGTAGAGCAGAGGGACTTATGTTTTTCATTTTCATGTCTCCATTGGTCTCTCGGATGGGAAAGGCACCCTCTATTCTCTCATCTTCTTTTCTACCATTTCGATTTTTAGCCATGGCTTCAGATGGAGTGTTCCCTAACTCTTCTTCTGTTATAGGATCTTCGTATATCTCAGGAGGTTCACCTATAGGTTCTTCTGGCTCACTGTCACCAGAGAAGAGAGAAGCTTGACTCAGTGATGTGGTGGGCGTGTTGGGTAAGAATTTGTCGGTTTTATCTCTGTTCCTACGAGGCATGAAATGGAAAGACTTTTTTTTTATTGCTTTTGTTTTTTCTCTGCTGGTACCTGCAAAACTAAAATAGATTGAACTGCAACTAACTATCTGTTGAAATGAAAATGTGGAATTGAAATGAAAGCAGGAAATGACTAATCTATTTTGCTCAAATGAAATTGCAGGAATGAAATGCTAGTCTACGTTTACAAAATTGAAATTGCGGAATTGAAATGCTAAGCTACGCTTGCAGAATTGAAATTGCAAAATTGAAATGTTAATCTATGAAAGCAGGAAATGTCTATTCTACTTTTGCGGAAATGAAATTGCAGAATGGAAATGAAATAAACTACTCAACAGAAGGTTGTAGGAGAAAATAGAAGAAAAGCAACAATCACCAGTACTCTGACGCTTCCCCGGCAACGACGCCAAAAAGATGGTGGGCTCCAGTATTGTAGCAATAATGCTGCAACTCCTGGGACTCCCTTCTTACTTTTATCAACCCGGTTGTTCGTAACAAACTTGGAAGCGACGGTGTTGTATGCACAAGTACTAGCTCTTGCCGCAACTGTCACTTGGTCAGCTGGCACAAGTCCGCT
>APFE030241235.1:0-13560 GCA_000404065.3 Pinus taeda
AAAATATTTATGATTTTTTTATTGTTAAATAAGTGAAGGTTTGTGGTCATGCTGTATTGATAAGATATGGTATTGGCCCATGGTATTATCACAAATCATATTTACAAGTTAATAAGCGGGTGAATATTGTTATAAAATATTTTTATTGTTAAATAATTTATGATTTTTAGGCACTTGGTATTGATAAGAAATGGTATTGGCCACTGGTATTATAACAAATCCTATTAACAAGTTCATAATATCAACCACAAAGTGGGCTTGAATATCCATGGTTAAGAATCTTGGCATATATTTTGATGCTGAAATAAGTTATGTTTTTTGGGCATAAGGTATTGATAAGCCATGGTAGCCATGGTATTGGATTAATTACAAGTTAATAATATCCATGGTAAAGTGAAGGTGAGTATCCATGGTTAAAAATCTTGTGATAATGTTATAAATATCTTGATTGTTAAGTAAGCTATGTTTTTTTTGGCATGTGTTATTGACAATCCATGCTATTGTAACAAACTATATTTACAATTTAATAATATCAACCCTAAAGTGGAAGTGAATATCCATGGTTAAGAATGTTGTTATATTGTTATAAAATATGAAATAGGTTATGGTTTTTGTGCATGTGGTATTGATAAACATTGCTATTGGCCCATCGTATTGTAACAAATATATTTCCAAGTTATTAATAAAATAAAAATATAACAAATTGAATTTTATTATTTTTATTTCTTTAACTTAGGTAACATATAAATGTTTACACTCATCCTCCATGTCATTTTTAACTTTTTATTATTTTTTAACTGAATAAACATTTAAAAATGTTTACATACTTAAGTTACACCTATAGATCTACCAAATAATTTGTTGTAGAGCACCTCTCCGCTCAATTAATATAAATTTATTATATTTTTTAATTTAAAAAATTCAAACTCTTCCAAATTTAAATATATCCTATTAAATTATTAATTATATTATATTTACTTACATTATAGCTACACGTCTCCCCTGATGTGGTTTGTACATACCCTCTAGACTCAATTATTACTACAATTATGAAATGCACTCAATTGACTAAATCTCGACACTCTATTCAAAGATATTTAATCTAGAAACAATGCAACTATCCCCAAAAATCCCTAAAACGATTAATTTTAAATAACATATAACATATAATTAATGGTATTATTTAATAGTTGGGTTGGGAATTTAAGGTCCGAGGTTTATATATTATATTGATCACTTGATCTTGCTCTTTATGGTGGTCCTCATGATGAACCTAGATCTAGGTTGGACCTAAATCTAGGTTGGAAAGGGCTAAACCCTTTGCTCTATATGTGATTTCTAGGGAAAATGTGAGCATTATAACTATAACTATATTTCACTGAATCCAAATTGGATGATTATTTTAATAGAAAATTGGTTAGTTTTATTTTTCTTCATAATGTAAACAAACAAGTTATATAATTGTTATTGTTTTCCCTCTAAATATGCCAGGGAAAACAAAAAAGTTTCCATTTTATATCCATAAAAGAGCTATAATATGACTTTTAGTAATTGGCATTCCTTGTATTTAATGACAATTAATATGAAATCTTTAAAATTCATAATATGCCAAGAACTAAAGCCATATACAATACAAGAATATAGAAAATAATCCATAAGTCACTCAAGCGCCATCAAATACTCATTTTAAGGAAGGAATGAGTAGAGAAAACATGGTTGGCATGAAAAACAACATTGAAAGTATCAAATAAAACTATATCTATTTGTATTTATATTTTATTAAATATTCTTATTGGTTTACAAGAATTACCCTTTATTGTTATTTGTTTTTTAAAATACTTTATAATCTTATTTATTACCCATCAACTACTAGGTGTACCTATTCCATGTTTAAGAACAAATTACATTTATTATTTTGTTAATATCTCCCTAAACAGGAGTATCTACATTAAAAAATAAGAGGCTGTACCTAATTTATCGGCAGGTTGTTTGCAATAACAAGTCAATATCATCATCCACATTATATGGTTTTAAATTATTAATAATAATATTCTAAAAAATTATTTTAAAAAATCACTCCAACACCTATAGAACTAAATACTCAATATAATATTAATTAAATATTAATTTTTGGATAGCCTGAAATACCCAAAATTATCAAATTTCAGATGTTATTTGGATCTCATTCCCATCTAGAACCAAAGGGGTCTCCACTTGCACACTATAAAAAGAGTTGCCCCTATGGACTATTATTAAGATTCAGTTCTGTAGCAAGTAATTTCTGTGTAACAGAGACAGAGATTAAGCCTTGCCTATAGCAAGTAATTTCTGTGTAACAGAGACATAGATTAAGCCTTGGGTGATATATACAGATTAATAATGGCCATCACTGTACACGGTCATCCATTTTCGGCTGGAACCACTATGATTCTCTGTTGCTTAAATGAGATGCAACTTGAATACGAGTTCATGGTGGTCACTCACAAGAAAAGGAAATATCTTGATCTCAATGTGAGTAGAAACATAGTTATTTTCATATCATCTCTCTCACTTCAAGCTGCGACTATTCACAATAACCATTTTAGTTATGTTGCTTAACTTTTGTGCAGCAACCATCTGGGCAAGTACCCATTGTGGTCGAAGATGGGCATGTCACCTTACTAGGTAAGTCACTAGTATGGGCCTGCATCACCAAGTTTAAGTTTATTTAAATTATCATCTCATGTAAGTTTACTTTTATTTTATTATTATTTAATTTAAGTTTAAGTTTGCCCAGTGCCTTAAGTTAATGGTGGCTATAGCTGATATATTTGCTCTGATGATAAATTTTAGTAGTGGGTTTTAAAGTTTGATACCAAATAGCAGATAGAAGTTTGATTTCACAAATTGTGAGTTGAAGTTTCTCATCATGATAATGTTATCATTTGTGAATTGTTTTTAGTGTAAGTAGAGTTGAGGTATTGGGCTCTTCTGTGAGTCATATGGTTAAGTTGACACTAATTGTTATCAGTTAAATATTTTTCTGAGAATTAAAAAAAAAAAAAGACTATTTACCCTTACACTTATTTTAATTGTTATATTTCATCTCCACGTAAAAGTCTTATAGAAATTTTTCCCGGGTCTTCAATAACAGCCCCCAAAGACATCCCCAAACAGCTGGCCATAAGTACAAGGGGCATGGCACCCATCTCCTAGGAAACTCGCCCACAGAGCAAGTCCTGGTGGAGGAGTGCTGCGAAGTGGTAGGAGAATTCAACTCCCATGTATTCAACCTATTCCGTCAAATTGTGGTGTACCCATTCGGGGGACACCCCACTGATGAGGTCACTGTGGAATACTGCATTGCGAAGCTAAATGAATTGCTTAACCATTATGAGAAAAAGCTTTCGCAGAGCAAATACCTCGCGGGAGAGTGCTTTAGCTTGGTAGATCTACAGCATTTTCCATGGACACATTATCTGCTGAGTGTTTGCAACAAGGGTGACCTACTCTGGTCACGGAGGCATGTGAGAAGATGGTGGGAAGACATCTCTTCTCGCCCTGCATGGAAGAAAGTTGTACAAAACATGGAGCAAGGAAAAGGGGCCGGTACACCTGTAGCAGGTTTCTTCTTGGAACACCCAGAAGCTGAAGCTGAAGCTGAAGCTGCGAGTGCAAGAAAGGTGGTGGCCATTGAAATTGAAGAAGGGGAGGCTTCTGCAAGGAGAGAAGGTGTGAGTAGGGATGCCCCCTGTGGGGCATGCAAATTCTTAAGGCGGAAATGCGGGGGTGGGTGTGTGTTTGCACCCCATTTTAGTGCGGACCACACAGGAGCTACCCATTTCAAAACAGTTCACCAAGTTTTTGGTGCTGCCAATTTGAGAAAGCTTCTCTCAAATATTCCGCAGGAGAGGCGTCAGGTGGCTATCCCAAGTATCTTGTTTGAAGCCCAAGCAAGGCTCATTGATCCTGTCAATGGATGCATGTTAAGAGTAAGACAGCTGCAGCAGGAGGTGAGTTGCAATTAAATAGGTTTTCAATTGGATTTTGATTTTCAGTAGGTTTTTAATTGGATTTCGATTGGTTGATAATGCAAAATGATGATGCTGGTGCAGGTAAATGAGTTGAGGGCAACAGTACGGCTCATGAAACACCCAGAAGCTGAAGCTGAAGCTGCGGGTGCAAGAAAGGTGGTGGCCGTTGAAATTGAAGAAGGGAAGGCTTCTGCAAGGAGAGAAGGTGTGGGTAGTGGTGCCCCCTATGGGGCATGCATATTCTTACATAGGAAATGCAGGGGTGGGTGTGTGTTTGCACCCCATTTTAGTGCGGACCACACAGGAGCTACCCATTTCGAAAAGGTACACAAAATATTTGGGGCCGCCAATTTGACAAAGCTTCTCTCAAATATTCTGCAGGAGAGGCGTCAAGAGGCGATGCAGAGTATCTCGTTTGAAGCCGAAGCAAGGATCAATGATCCTACCCATGGATGCACGTTAACAGTAAAAGCCATGGAGCGGCAGCTGCAGCAGGAGGGGAGTTGCAATTAAATAGGTTTTAGATTGGATTTCAATTTTCAGTAGGTTTTCTTTTACTTTTTACTTTTCAAATTTAGGTTTTCAATCTTGGTTGGTTTGTTGGTGCAGGCAGATGAGTTGAGGGCACAAGTACGGCTCATGAGTGGACTTGTAAATTCTGTGGACTTGTAAATTCTGGAGGCCGTTGTTATCCGCCGCAACAAATGGAAATGGAAATGTTTCAGCATGCGACGCCGCAACAAATGGAAATGGAAATGTTTCATCGTGCAGTCTATGCATCTGGGTTGGTGGGCAGTTCATCCAACAAAAATAACAATTTGTTGGACAATTCATCTGGTGACGCAGGTGAAATGCTGCAGCAGCAGTCCATTTATGAGATGCTTCCATCAAATCCCTCTCATTTTCCACATGTAGGTTAAAAGGATGAGCGAAGAATATTCTTCACTGTTTATGGACGATAAATTTAGTGCAGTTTCGTAGATGTTTCATGAATTTTCGTATTTTATGTTGTTGTGCATCACAATTTTATTGTTTAAAGTTTCACGGTGCACTTTCATTGTCCGTGACATTTGAGTCCGGTTATTTATTTAGGTTACATTTGTGGCATTAAATGAGGTTAGCGTATTTAAAAAATATATTGATATTCTGTCCATGTTAAAAATCTCTTTCAACTATATGTTCAATTTCCATGTTCTATTTCCATGTTCTAGCTTTGATTTTTTTTATTTTCTATTATCGATAGCGGATATTAAATATATATCGTTAATGGCATAATTGATTTTTAAAAATATAATATAAGTGGTAGATTTTTAGATACAATAGCACTGTTTTTCAGATTAATGGTTTCTTAATATTATTAGAGAACTATAACCTGAGTTGAGTTTAGATGAGAAGGATCAATTTTTTTTACTTGTAAAGTTTTTTAAATTGCAAAATATAATAGATGGTTTTTCTTTGTCTAAATTGTATTTTTGAATGTTAATTTAACATTGTTTTTTAGAGTTAACACAGATATTAAAATAGTTTATTTAAATTCTATTGTTGAAATGAGTGTAAACATTTAAATGTTAGCTCGTTAAAATAATAAAAATAATAAAATTCAATTTGTCATATGTTTATTTTGTTATTTTTTAGAAGATTTTGATACAAAACCATTGGTCAATACCATGTTACCAATACCACATGCACAAAAGCAATAATATATTTCAAACCCAAAATATTTTATAACAATACAAAATTATTAACCATCAATATTCATCACCACTTTAACCTAGATATTATTAACTTGTAAAAAATAGGCTTTGTTACAATATCATGGGCCAATACCATGTATTATGACTACCATATGGCCAAAACACATTACTTATTTCATAACCAAAATAATATTCTTAACCATGGATATTCACTTCCACTTTACAATGGATGCCTAATTAACTCGCAAATATGCTTTGTTATAATACAATGGCTTATCAATACCACATGACCAAAAACATAATTAATTTCACAATCAAAATATCCTATAATACTATGAAAATATTCTTAACCATGGATATTATTAACTTGTAAATAACCTACCCTACAATACCATGGCTTATCAATACCACATCCCCAAAAAACATAACTTATTTCACAATCAAATTATTTTATAACAATTTTTAGTAATGATATGTCCAGCATTTCACATGGTGCCTCCATCCATCATCACTCTTCATAGAGAGTCATATGGCTCTCTATGATCCATAATCACCATTTCAAAAGTGGACACATTACACATTACACATTGTTAGTCCAAGTCCATAAATCTCTAACAATATGACAATATTCTTAACCATAGATATTGACACCCACATTTTGGATGGATATTTGTTACAATAGCATGGCTTATCAATACCACATGCCCAAAACTAATAACTTATTTCACAGTCAAAATATTTTATAGTAATATGACAAGATTCTTAACCATGGATATTATTAACTTGTAATGAGGTTTTCTTACAATACCATGGGCCAATAGCATGGCTTATCAATACCACAAGCCCACAAACCATAACTTATTTGACAATAAAAATACTTTATTTAAATTTTATTTTAACTCAATTAAAAGGAAAATGTTATAATTACTTTTTAGATATTATATCTAATATTTTCATAGAAATTAAATTAACGATTTAAAAGAGCTAAAATTGAGAATACTTTTATATATAAAGCATTGAAATTTATATAATATGAATTATATTATTAAAAACTAGTGTAGATCCTGTTACACTAAAATTTGTCACCATGACTATCTGCAATTAATATGGCTCCATCAATAGTCATATTATCCTCCTTGTCAAGCCTGATACCTCTGCTCTCCATGTCAAACTTCAAGAAAGAGAGAAAGTCATTAAAAATCATGTTTATCTCTGGGTACGCAGGTTTTCTCTACCTTCTGTGTGTACGCATCCCAAACTCATTGTACCTGCATACTTGTACGCTTTGTAAGCCAAAGGATGGGTGCGTACCCCTGTAAAGGTCAAAAGGCACGAGTTTCATCTTTAAAAAGTTACTTGTGGTCACTTCTAGAGCCTTCTAGAAGAGTGTTTGACGTGTATTGAGCGCCTCCAGATGGTTCATGCATCCCTATGATAGAGGAACTTATCCCATCAAGAGAGGAGCTCCCCATCCAAAAGAGGGAGTATCCCATTGATGTTGGAACTAAATAACTTCCTCTAGAACACTATAAATACAGGCGGCATTGGGCCAAAGGAGGGGAGGTTGAAAGCTGAACATTCTAAAGGGTAAATGCTGCTGGAATTAGGACTTCCATTGTTGACTTGTGAGGAGAGATCACTATCCTTCCTTGTTGCCATATTGGGAGTGGGTGAGCTTGTCAAAGTAGAGGAAATCTCTTGTTGGACCCTGGGAGGAACTTGCACAACACAAGGCTCAGGTTGTAATGGTTCCTTTTTTGTTTCTTTAATACAAATAAGTCCGTTCTTCTCAATGATTTGTTGTTAATGAATTGTTTCATATACTCCTTGGTCTATATGTTGAATATGCTTTGTTTTATCGAATATTCAGGTGTTATGTAATCGTTTAATTGTTAGTGTATGCAGGTTTCAAAGTGAAGGAGGAGCTCATCTGGATCGACGAGGCTGGACTGCTGCAACAAGCGTTGGACTTGAGGTAGGATCAAACAACACTTGGTTTCTCATAGAATAATGTATGTTTAGAGAAGAATTGCTCTTAATTGTCTTATTTGTCACTAGAGAGTTTAGACTCCTAGGGAGGTTAGTTTTGTCAGCAAAAATAACTCTTCCAGGTGACAAATTGGCGACTCCACTAGGGAACTCCATTGATGTGAATGATTTTTCCTTTGATTGATACTTTGATTTGAGAAACTCTGATTTCTTTCTAGTTTTTGACTCATTGACTGTGAATTTGGGTGGAATAGCTTAGGGTTGAGTTAGTTTTTATTTTTCTTGATTTTGACAGCAGTACGCACCCTCTGCGTTAAGCACAGTGCCTACTAGTACGCACTTTTGCTTTGTACACAGAGCGTGGCTGCACCTGTGCCAACAGGCTGCCTGCGTACCCTTGTCAAAAGCATAGAAAATTTCAGTTTTTTCTTTTTACCCATTAGATTTTGTTTATAGTTTATTTATTGCTGCCCAGATCCATTGGTTACCTGTCAGAAGCTTTCATCTAAGCTTGTTTCATTAGCATTCCTTCTCTAAGCTTTTATCAATTGGGTGTTTTGAGTCTCTTTTTGAATGATTTTTCCTTTGATTGATACTTTGATTTGAGAAACTCTGATTTCTTTCTAGTTTTTGACTCATTGACTGTGAATTTGGGTGGAATAGCTTAGGGTTGAGTTAGTTTTTATTTTTCTTGATTTTGAGAGCAGTACGCACCCTCTGCGTTAAGCACAGTGCCTACTAGTACGCACTTTTGCTTTGTACACAGAGCGTGGCTGCACCTGTGCCAACAGGTTGCCTGCGTACCCTTGTCAAAAGCATAGAAAATTTCAGTTTTTTCTTTTTACCCATTAGATTTTGTTTATAGTTTATTTATTGCTGCCCAGATCCATTGGTTACCTGTCAGAAGCTTTCATCTAAGCTTGTTTCATTAGCATTCCTTCTCTAAGCTTTTATCAATTGGGTGTTTTGAGTCTCTTTTTGAGAAATTCTTGATTTGTTTTCCTTTGGTCATTACTTGGAGGTTTCTCTCAGTCTTTTCACAATTTTGCATCTTTTTTCTTTTGTTTTTGCAAAAAAATTTCCCCCTCATTCGTCGGGGGGGCTAAATTGTGTATGAGTGTTAATCGCCTTTGAGTGTTTTTATCTTTTGATCTTTGGAACTCTCACCCATTTTTCTCGACTTGCACTTGATTGGTTCTTAGATTACATTAGAATCATCTTGTGTTTGAAAATTCTCTTGCATAGATCACATTTGCATAATTAGAATTCTCCTTTTCGGAATATGAATGAAAAATATGCATAGATTGCATTTGCATACTTTTCAAGTGAATTGTGTGTAGATTACAATTGCATAGTTTACATTCTGAAAAATCAATCGTAGATTTAGATCAGTTTTCTTTGATTTGAATTTACACAAAAAATAAAAAAAATAAAAAAAAAGGGTTTTGAAATTGATTTGCATTAGTTTATCTTGATGAAATTATTGCATTAGAGAATTTGTTATATTTTCTCTTAGTGATCAATTTTTGCATTGTTGGAAGTGAATGGAAACTCTCTTGTTACTTTAGTTAGGATTCATCGAATTGAAAAGATTACATTATCATATTTGATTGCATTCAGTTGAGTCGGGTCATAACACCATTGGTTTCATATCAATTTACCCATTTGAGTAATAACAGTCTCAATAACACAGCCCTTAATTAAAATTCATCTAGTAATTTTTACATTTCTAGGGCTCTGAAACACCAACATAGATCAGGTTAGTGTCTTGGAGTAGGAGAGTAATTAACTCTCCAAGACAGCAAAACCAAACAAGTAGCTTATCTTGTGGTAGGATAAATCCAACTGTTGCATTTATACTCTGGGAAAGCTCCTCTTAAAGGAGAAGCACGAGCTCGTGTCCGAACCAGAGAGGGGATGAATCCTCCCTCATTGGGAACAACGCCAGACACGCACGTATTACAAATGGTAAACCTCGGATTAACCATTGTCGAGGAGCCTGGGGTCACTTATCGGTAAACCTTGGATTATTGTCAAGGAGCCGGTGAGGGGATTGAGCTTGATACTCTGCCCTTGTGTGCTGTCGGAGCGTAGACTGTTCCCCCAGGTGTATTTGTTGTTATTGGTAACGTTAGTGACCATTATATTAGGGTTCTACCCAAGGTGATGGTGGCGGGAAGATCCCACTGTACCTGGAGCAGACGTCGGCTAGACTCACTTGGATTTTCAGGGGGTTCACTTCAGTCGAGACAGTTAATGTGGAGGAACTTGGTCCATTCTATTCATTAAGCAGGTTGCCGGGGTAACTGTTCCAACCGCAATTTCTGTATCAAACTCTGCGACGTTGGATTTCATCACCAACTAGTGTTTTTGGTCCGGAAAGTTACTGTTTGTGTGTGGTTTGACTCCTAGATTTGATAGCGTGTGTTAATTTGTTTGTTTTTACTTTTAGAGACCATAGGTGTGAATTGTGAATTTTAAATTGTTAGGTGTGAATAGTGAATTGTTAATTTTAGTTTTAAATTGTTAATAAAATTCAGTGAAGTTGAATATAATGGCAAATGTTCCGGAATTTATCAACCTAGGAACCCCTCCTAATGAGAATCCTAGTACTTTTCCTTACTTTGGAAATGTTGGTCCTCCTTATATGGATACTTTGTCATTACCCAGATTTACAATAGGTTTACCGATATGGTTATTTTCAACTTCGTTGGCCCAAAATACTCCAACTCTTCCACCTCAACCGAATGCTTCACCTCAACAGAGTTCACCATCTCAACATTACCAACCTTCTATTAACCCTTTACCTTCTTCGCCTAATTTTTCTTCCTCCATTTCTTCCTCTTCGCTTGGTAAAAGCCTTGATGCTAGAACAAGGAGGCTAAGAAGAAGAAGAAAGGGAACAAGAAAAAGAAGAACAAGAAGCAAAATAAGAATGAAGTTAACCAACCAACCGTGGTTGTAAGTGTTAGTTGTGTTGAGGAAACCTCCGACATGCATCGTAAACCCAAATACCCTTGCAGGCTTTGTAAGGGTGACCATTTCCTTGTCAATTGTCCTGGTATTCCAAAGGTCTTGGAAGTATGGTCAGAAAAATCTCATCAACTTTCCATTGATCCATCAACCAATGATAGTCAAGTTCCTGGAAAAAAGGGTAAAGTTAGGTTTCCTTGTAAGTTATGCAATGGGAGTCATCAAACTCACATTTGCCCTCACATGGCTGAAGCCTCAAAATTGTTGGAAAACCTTACTGTTCCACAGCAAGAATTTCCAACTGGTTACCGTAAACTTTTACCCAATCTACCGTCAACTAACGAAGTGCTTGATCTAATTTCAAGTACGGTCGATCCCACTTTTCCATTAGAGAGTGAAACTCATGTCAGTGAAGTTGATGATCCATTAGTTGATCAAGTGGTCGATTCAATTTCACATTCGATCGATCCCACTTTCCCTTTTGAGAGTGAACTTCATACTGCTCAGGTTCTTTTTGTTACATCTTATTCCTCTACATCGGGGGGCATTTCACCTGTTTCTACAGAACCCCCTCCAAGTACTGAGGTCTTTTCCGTTGATTGGAACAGACTGACAGAACTGTGTCTTCCTTCCTCCATCCCTCTCCAAATCATTGTCAAGGCTGGTGGTAGGGTCATGCATCACACACAGGTAGATGAAGGTGCTTCTGTTAGTATTTTATCCTCAACCGCTTGGAAAGCTTTGGGTTCCCCTCAGCTTGTGCCTATTACGCAGAATCTGAAAGCTTTTAAGAGAACCATTAGTGAACCTTTAGGGATCCTTCCTAAGTTTTCTATTACCTTGGAAGGTAAAACTATTTGTATTGATCTTATGGTAGTTCAAGGTCCCTTGGATTTCAATTTACTCACTGGGCGAGACTATGTTTATGCAATGAAAGTTGTCGTATCGACACTCTTTCGCATCATGTCTTTCCCTAACAATGGAAATATTGTGACTGTAGACCAGCTTTCGTTCCCTAGTCTTTTTTGAACTACCGATAATCTGACAGCCCTAAATGTTCCTCATTCTAAAGTGGTATCTACCCCGCCACGGGTTAATTATGTGGCAACTGATCCCATATTTTCAGTTACCGATGTAATTGAGCCTCTCACTATTTGCTCATCTTCCTTTGATTTAGATTCGGTAATTGACATGGAAAACTCTATGGGATTATTTGAACACGATGTTCTTATCCCTTTTGAGTCCCTTGAATGTGTTCCTTCAGAGAACTATTTTTTCCTTCTGATGAAGACCTCGTGGAAGCCATGATCAAGGTGTGTCCATTGACATGTCTTTCTTCCAGTTGGAAGCCATGATCAGTGAGCGTGAGGATAGTTTTTTCCTATATCAACCTCATTAAAAAATGAAACAGGCAGCCGCGAGGATAATTTTATCCTGTATCAACCTCGTTAAAAAATTAAATAGGGTTTTGAGGATAGTTCCTTGTCTTGTGTCAACCTCGTTAAAAAATGAAACAAGGATAGGTTATATAGGTAGATTGTAGAGTAGTTATGAGGAAAGTTCCTTTTACTGTGTCGACCTCGTTAAAAAATGAATCAGTGGGTATGAGGATAGTTCTTTTACTGAGTCAACCTCATTAAAAAATGAATCATCTAGATTTTAGGATATGTAGGTAGATTGTAGAATGTAAGATTTTGCGAGGACAGTTCCTGTTACTGAGTCAACCTCATTAAAAAATGAATCAAGTTAGAGGATAGTTCCTGTTACTGAGTCAACCTCGTTAACAAATGAATCGGGTATGAGGATAGTTCTTTTCTTGTGTCAACCTCCTTAAAAATGAAACAACTCCCTTTTCAAGGTAAATATTGAAAATAAACCTTCATTCCATCCATCTGGTTGAGTGCAATGAATCCTGGGGGGCATGTACCTCGCTTTACATCATTATACTGGGGGAATGCGAACTTTTTGAGCATAGTTCCTTGTCTTGTGTCAAGCTCGTTAAAAAATGAAACAAGGGTAGGTTAGGTAGCTAGATTGTAGAGAGTAGTCATGAGCATAGTTCCTTATCTTGTGTCAAGCTCATTAAAAAATGAATCAAGGATTTTAGAGCATAGTTCCTTGTCTTGTGTCAAGCTCGTTAAACAATGAATCAAGAGTTTTAGAGTAAAGTTTTTGTTAGGTAGATAGTAGAGAGTAGTCGTGAGCATAGTTCCTTATCTTGTGTCAAGCTCGTTAAAAAATGAAACAACTCCCACAAGTCTTTCCAAGATCTTGAAAGTAAAGCTTCATTCCATCCACCTCATTGAATGCAATGAAGCTTGGGGGGCATGTACCTTGATTTGCGTCATTATGCTGGGGGCATGCGAATTATAACAAGCATAGTTTTTCGTTTCAAGCTTGCGTAAACATGAAACCGGATTCGAGCATAGTTCTTTCTTGTGTTAAGCTCGTTAAAAAATGAAACAAATCCTCCTCTAATTGAGTCAAGAGTTTGACGAGATCTCATAGATGATAAGTTGTATATTTAGGTTAGTTTTTTGCGTAGTTTTCTTACAGTTTTAAGTTGAGTCTTTCAAATGATCTCGTAACTCAACGTTGATTTCATCCAATTGGTTGAATGAAATGAAGTTGGGGGGCATGCACTCTAGCAATTATGCTTAGGGGGAATCAAGCACAGTTTTCTCTCTGTTTCAAGCTTGTTTAAAAATGAAACTACTTTGAAGCATAGTTTTTCTATGTTTCAAGCTTTTGTAAAAATGAAACCTATCTCAAGTCAGTTTCAGTTATTTTCAAGACTCGTTAAACTCATGAAAATCCCGAGATTATTTTGCTATTTTTCATTCTCGTAAAACAAATGAAAATGCCGAGTTCTTTCCGTCTTTTCCTGCTCG
>APFE030241240.1:7866-55122 GCA_000404065.3 Pinus taeda
TGGGGTTTATACACCATGGTGTTTATAATACTAGGGATAAAGGGGTATAAGGAGCTAAGTAGTAGAGTTAGTTGTCAACATGGAGGGAACATGTGAGTGAGGGCTAGTTCAACCAAGTTTTCTTTGAGAATAACTTGAAATCAGGAGTAGATCAAAATGAAAATATTTTTGCACAAGAAATGTGGCTTTTGAAGGCCATTAGTACCATTACAAAATTTTGAGTTTGTTGTATGAGCTGATAGATGAAGGGGTGTTAGTAATGAGTGATATACAAATGAGAAACAAGGGAGTTAGTCATGCTCCAGAGTGTTGCTCTTCCTGTAGATGTTTCAGCAACTTTGATTTTGAAAGAGACACCACTTCTGCAACCCCATCTACCTACCCAACTATTTCTCTAACATTTTTTGTTCCTTCTTGGAGGGTGCACTTGGACTTGCAAACCCTTTTGAATGCCTTTTCTTTTCTTTGGCTTTTTGCTTTCCTTTCCTATCTAATACAACCCTTATTCCTTCCAAGGTCCCAAATTAAGCAGTTGGGAACCTTAGCTTCTCTACCTAGCTACTGATCTGCCAAGGTTAAACAGTTTGGACAGATTTCATTCTCTATTCTAAAACATAAATTGAAAACATGGCATGATCCAGATTAGACTGTTGGACCATCCATCAAAATTGAGTTCTTATGAAAGTTGAGATAGACATTGTCTTCCTAAAGAAATATGGGATCTTTGCATTATCAGAGCAGAGCATATTTGGACCTTTGATATCCAATCATGAAATATGAAACCTATTGGTATAGGTATCCAACAGTTCCCCACTATATACTTGTTGGGCCTGTCTGTTATTCGGGTTCGGGTTCAGTTGAGCAAGCATTTGGGGTTGCCTGGGTGGAGCAGGAGGTAATGGTTGCGGTTGAGCATGTGGTGGAGGCAAAAGAGTGGGAGGAGAGTTGTACTGGAGCCTCCACCCCTAATGAGGTGCATTCCACTGAGGCTGTGGCTGAGCATAGGGGTGAAATGGATGAGCAGCTGGTTGGGCATAATATGGAGATGTGGAGGACCAAGGAGGAGGCGTGGACCAGGAAGGATGAGTGAGGGGCCCCAAGAAGGTATTTAAGTGATTTGGTTGGGGTTGTAGTATGCTTGAGATGTCCCTTGCATCCCATGCTGATATGGTCTAGGTCTATGCGACCTCCTTTGGTCTATGTAATAGGTCTTTTCAGTGACTACTTCGGCCCCTTGGTACATAGCTTTAAGTCCTGGCAAGGATGGGCACTTGTCTGTGGAATTATTTTCTTCACAGAATAAACAAACCTCTATAGATTTCAATGGGCATTCATTCCTAGGATACCTCCTGGTGCATCTAGGGCAAAAAATGGCCAAAGCCCTCTCTTCTTCCTCTTGTTTTCTTTTGATATGCATGGCAAGAATTTGCCTCATCTAGCTCTTGAAATCTTCCAGCCGATTCTCAAAATCACTTCTAAGAGATGAGTTGGAAGACAAGGTACTGCTCCCAACATTTTTGTTTTCAGCCATTAGCTCCAGAGGAATGGATTTCTTCTTCTTCTTCTTCCCCTATAGGTTCTTCAAATATGTCTAGTTGTTACCTAAGGGTGTTTCTTGATTGCAGCCACCGAAGAAGAGAGAAGGTTGGCTGTGTGAAGCAATGGGGGTGTTGGGAAAACATTTTTCCGAATTATCTCTACTCCTAGGAGGCATGAAAGGAAGTCTCTTTTTGGGTGATTTTTTTGTTTTTTTCTACTTGCACCTGCAAAACTGAAATGGATTGAATGAATTATTGCAACTACTGAAATAAATTTGTTGAAATTAAATTGTACAATGGAAATGAAAGCAGGAAATGACTAATCTACTCTTGCTGAAACAGAAATTGCAGAATTGAAATGAAAGTAAGAAATGCCTAATGTACACTTGTTGAAATGAAATTGTAGAATGAAAATGAAAGCAGGAAATGCCTAATCTATTTTTGCAGAATTGAAATGAAACAACTACTCTACTTTTGCTGAAATAAACTACTTAGCAGAATGTTGCAGTAGAAAATAGAAGAAAAGCAATAATCACAAAATACTCTGGCGCTTCCCCGGTAACGATGCCAAAAAGTGGTGAGAACTAGTATTGCAGCAATAATTCTGCAACCTCTAGGGCTTCCTACTTTACTTTTATCAACCCGGTAGTTCGTAACAAACTTGGAATCGACGGTGTTGTATGCACAAGTACTAGCTCTTACTACAGGCTGTCACTTAATCAGCTGGCGCAAGTTTGCTAGGAGATTAAGCCAACTTCTATGAGTTCTTAGAAGAAGCTTTAACTGTGATGAAAGGAAACTAACTTTACAGGGGCTATTCTACTTGCAGAGAGAGGATGAAAACTGAAATGAAATGCAAACCCTAGCAAACCCTAGTTTACCTACTGACCCTACTTTTGCAAGAAAAGAGATGGAAACTACTAAAATGGGGGACATTAACTATTTAAAAGGTAAATTGCATTTATTCAAGCTACTTCTGAAAAGAAATGAGAATAAATCATCTTTTTGTACTTTTAAGTGTTTTTATGTGAAATTATTATGCTTATGATTTATCTAGTTGTGACTGTGCAAGGGATTGGTGGCAAAGGAAGATGGTGTTGGTTGTTGCAGAGGTGGAGGAAGGTGTGGAGAGTCCTAATAAGCCACTAGTACCCTTTTGAAGACTTTCATTGTCATCAGACTTTGAAAAATCACTCACAGGAAATTCTACAGGAGGCTGCAGGGGATCTACGGGAGGTTCTACAAGAAGAGTCCGAAAACTATTTTTGGAGTTTTGAAGGTGGAAAAATGATGGGAAAAGGGAAATGAAAGTTGGATGAGGGTTTTGAGGTGTCTAGAACTTGTCAAGGAAGATAAGAGATGAATGTGATGGTTGGATTTGTTCAAATGGCAAGAAAGCAACTTTTTGGAAAAAAACGCAGAAATTAGGGTAGATTGGCAAAATGTGGCGAATGAGCTAGGGAATCTATGAGGAGTGAGCTGGTGCTGGTTGTTTTATGGAGGAATAATGAGCTGGGATTTCCTGCAAGAGATCTGCACATTTACTTATCAAAACCAACTAAAAAAAGAACTAAAAAAGAGTTTTGTCTAGCTTGAACTAATTTCTAACCTACAAACAGAAAAATGTTGAACAATACCATATGAATAGAAAAGAATGCAAGAGAACTATGGTAAAAGAATAGGAAATGATATAATAAAGTGAATCTGAACCAATATCAACTTTTACCAATCAAGTTATCATACTAGCAATTGCATGGAAGAGCAAAAACTATGTTTTTGGTGGCAGCAGTAGTACGTTGACCTCAAATCATAGTCCCAGGAATGGAGAAAGGAGATCAAGACTTGTTGTTGGCCTTCTTGAATCCTTTTCTATCAATGCAGCAACTTACTTAAGTAACTTGAAACAAAAACAACTATGCTAACCATCAAAAGCAACCTAATCTAATGAAGTAAAACGAATATATGCAACAGAAATTAACTCATGAATGGAAGCAAAAACATATAAGTACATAGATGAGGTGTTGGGCAGCTTGGGTTGAGCCCTAACCTAAGAGCTTCAACCTTTTGAAAGAGATCAGTGCTGGCTCAAAACCTGTTTCATCTTTATTATAAAAAATAGCAATTACATTACATAAATTGTTCTCAAAAAGAGCTCAAAAATGAGCTGAGCACAATGCTGCACAAAAGTGCGAAAATATACTAATAACTGGCTAACATCCAACTAAAAAAACTGAGCACCTAAGCCCTGCTATTTATACAACTCAAGCCTCCAACAACTCTCCTAAAATCAAGGGGCTCAGCTTCCCAAAACTATAGATAAACAACAGTCCTTCTTTACTTGCTCAACTACCCCTTGGATGCACTCATGTGGCTACTTGTGCTCCATGTTTCTGATGAATAATTCGAGGTAAGGGTTCATAAATGAAGGGGACACCCTCCTAAAAATCCTCTCCCTTGTTCTTCCTCGAATTTGGCTGCCAAATGCTCATTAAACCTTTGATTTTGTCTCAAAATTGACCAAAAATCTGCATAAAGCACACATTAGACTTTTTGGCATAATGACTAACCCAATTCACTCTATTAGCATAAATATAATAAAAAACATGCAATAAACTAATGAGAATTGTGGACTAAGCTAAGTTAGGAGGCTAAATGAGCCCATATAATAACCATTTCTGGGGTTCATCGTTGGGCAAGCCAAATGAGTGAACCATGTGATTGAGGTCATGTTAATAATGTATGATATGCAACATCCAACCAAGTGGGAAGAATATCTTCACTTCATTGAGTTTTCATATAACAATAGCTATCATGAATCATTAAAGATGATTCCTTTTGAGGTTTTGTATGGAAGGAGGTGCAAGACACCCACTAATTGGAATAGCCCTGAAGATAAATTAATATTAGCACATGATGTGATGACTAAGATGGAACAAATTGTAAGAAAGGTCTAGAAAAATTTAAATGTTTCTCAAGATAGAAAAAAGACTTGTGTAGATAAGATGGGGACTTACATAGAATTCCAAGTTACGGCATGGTTGTTTAAAGCTAGCTCCCAAAATCTATGGCCCTTTTCCATATCTTGGAAAGAATTGTACCTCTAATGTATCAACTAGCCTTAACTAGTAACAGACGAGTTCATAATTTTTTTCATGTCTCACTATTAAGAAGTATGTGTATGATCCTAGGCATATCATTAACTGGTAGGAAGTACAGGTAAAATTTGATATTAAAATATGATATATGTATATTTTCTTATAGATGATTGACATGAACTAATGATATTTTTATAGATGGAACATGTCAAACGAATGGAGAATTTATGGTAGAGGATCCATGTATTCTCGATCATAGAGAAACAATATTACAGAGGTGAGCCATCACCTAGCTTAAAGTGTAGTGGAGACACTTTAGCTCAGAAAAGGCCGCCTGGGAGGATGAAGTTTTATGAGAGAATCCTATCCTGACCTATTCCAAGGCAAAAAATAAACACTACGGACAATGTTTCACACATGGAGGGGGAGATGTAACACCCCCAGTTTCAGTAAATAATTGCTTAATTGCTTACTTACTTTGATTTTCTTTCACTACATAAGACTTGGCAAAACAAAAATAAAACTAATGAAAATTTTTATGTTAAATTTTTACTTTAATTTATTTTGAAGGTAAAGTATGAGTCTTGGAATTCATGGGATAGACCCTAGATAATTTTTTCATCTACCAGATACTTAGGGGACAATTATTCTCAAAGGGAAAGGGAGGCCTAAGAAAATGCTGGAAGAAGCTAGAGGCATCTCAAAAAAGAGAAAGGAAATCAGAACAAGGAGCATAACGCTGCTATTAGGGTGTTGTTGAGCTAGACTTGGAGCCATTGGAAACCCTAAATCAAACTTGAGTTTGCAAGTTCTTGGCTGGACTAGGATTATTGATGCCAAAGAACATACCTTTTAGGTCACTATCCTTCTATTTTTTTGGAGACTGAAAGTCTCATGGGGAGAATTGTACATGATTTCCATTCTCATGGTTGGGAGGAGAGGTATTTTTCCTCATTGAATTCCTTGGTTATATGAACTTATTGATATAAGTATCTTTAAATTCCTTTAATGTGTAATTGTAGATATGAGTCTTTCTAGAAATTTTTTATCGTTTGGATTATCAATGAATGGAATGACCTTTTATAGTAATGGTAGAAGGTGTTGCTATAGAGAAATTGGTTACAGTTTCTTTCCACGATGATGAGAAAATAATAGTTTTGTTCAAAAAAAAAAAAAAAAAAAAAAAACAAGCAAGCACAAAAGAAAAATGTAGAAAGCAAGTATTGGGTTTCCAATTAATGATGCTTTGAGCATAAGGAATTTCTATAACTCTTATAATGTTTTGGAATGAACATTTGTTATAGCCCTAATGGAAACCGCGAATGTACAAAAGATGAGACATGAGGTCCAAGAAATTTTTCCACTGTAGGGAGACCAAACCCTGAAATATTAATAAACAAGATGGGATTAGACCCAGTTAAGTTCCAATTAATGAAGAAAAGTTTGTCAAGGAGCAGTCTAGGTCTCAGCACTTATAATGCATAAGGTATTTGCAAAAGGAATTAACCGACCTAGTGAATTCATGTCCATACAATTAGCAAGTACTAGTGAATGATCCCAACAACTATAAAGAAAGAGATTACTCTAAAACAAATAAGTAGAGTTATATGCAGTACCAACTCATTAAATGTAAGAATATAATGACATAAGTTCACTAGAAATCCAAATGAGAAGGTAATACTATAACACTGAACATACAAAATATGGAAGTGAAATACTTATGGGTGACCGATATCTAGAACTTTGGTTAGACATAAGGCTAAGTTGGGAAAACCAACAGTTGAATGTATAGTCCTGATTCTAGTGAAGGTGGCCGATAATATTAACTTGCAATCAATAAAATGGTAATAATTGAATAGATAGTGTAATATTTCATAGAATTAATCATATTCAAGAAATCTTTGTTTTAATGAACCAAAATTACCATACCATAATTACAAATAAGCCTAGTATGTCGACAAAAAAAAAGGGTTTTTCTTTCAAAACTCTAAATCATTTTACTGCAAATAACAAGTAAATAAATGAAATCTTGATGCATTATGACAGGGAATAATTGTCTTCCAATTTTATTATAGTTGCAAGTAGAATTAAAAACACCCACTATTTGCGCAACCAGTAGCATCTAATCTTAAGCAAATATGCTACAAAGTAGTCACAAAAATATGTACAGTATATTGGCATCTCAGCACAAAAAAAAAATGCCCTCATTGATGATAAAAAAGTGTAATAAGGTTCACAATAGGAACCATTGACACCATTCAAAAGGAGAAAACCCAACTATGACTAAAGAGCTTGAATGACTAGTTTCAAGAAAAAACGATAACTTGGTTGAACTATAACTTTGACCTAGGTGAGCCCCAACATAATATGGAACCGCATGGCTCTCAAAAGAAATGAGGTAACTATAACTATTAAATGTAACTTGCAAAATGAGAGGGCCAACGTGTAAGAAACCAAAGTCAACAAGCAGCTTGACACCCAGTTCCTATTTAAAGAACTGATAAACATACACCTCCAAAGATAATTGTTACCCATAGAGGCATCAACTAGGGAATCTAATAGTTGTTCATAAGGAAAATATTACAAGAAACTATTAAAAGGAAAGGATGATAGAATATCTTACCTAGGATCTCTCTCCTAGATAATTTTCTAACCCATCACCATTACAGGAGACACAGTAGCTAGGACTATAGGAAATAAAATAGAAACTGAAAGTTTCAAGGTGAGGAACTCCTGCTTACCTGCTAGATGATTATTGAAGCAAACCAAAAGTAGTACTAAGTAAATTGATACTTCCACAAATATACCCCCATCCTCAACCTACGAGTAATCACTTACAATCAGTAAATACCTGCAAAAATCCTTTACAAAAATTAATTCACTAAGTCTAGTCTAGAAATTAAGGAACCAATATCACTTGTTGCTTCGTGTCATGAAAAATTACCTCTGTAAGTTGAGCTAGGGCTTGAAGTTGTAACAAATACGTGTCAAAAAAATGAGGAATTCAAATGCTTCAGAGACCCACCAGTGAGGTTGGGGTAGTTACCCAGTGAATTTCCAAATCGAATTAACCACTGAATAAAAACCTTCAATCAATGATGCATCCATGGCCATATGTCCCTGGCCGGGAATGTTAAGTACTTCGGAATAATCCAAAACCTACATTGGAGTAGGTGAAGAGTTTAGAGGGTTGACAACCTGCAAAAACAGTTTAAAATTATAATTCCATGCATATATTTAATACATGAAATTGAACTAAGGTTCATACAACTAATAACATAACATTAAAATGTATTATAAAATCCCTTCGCAATCAATTTTTTCTTGCATGAACTTAAATACCTCCAGGGGTAAGTCTAAAAGGTAAATATGTCATTAATGGTCTTAAGTATCTAATTCTAAGGAAAATTGATAGTAATTTTTTTTTAATCAAGTAAGCGGATGTTACAAGTGATATTAGAGCCATGTTTTAACATTGTGGCCTGTTGGGAAACTATGAAATAAAAAAAATGTTTTAATGATGCCCCAGGGAAAGGAAGGATGACGGGGGAGTTGGATGTGCACCACCTATAAGACCAATTGTAGGAACTAGACATGTACCATTTCCAGACGCCGACCCGAAAATGTGGATTCAGTTGGGAGAGCGAACCCATAGTACAAAAATCATGCTAATATAAATAATTCAACAGTTACGAGCTGAAAGGATAGCTTTGAGGGTTGATAATGAAATATTGAGGAAAGAACATGAGAGAATCATGAAAATCATGTCATACAAATAGAATCATAGAAATCCCAATCCAAGTCCTGGTGATGAAAACAAGGCTAAAACACACCAACAAAGGGAGGACAATATAAAATCTAAGGGAGGTTGAAATAATAATGATGAAGAATCTAACAATATTTCTTATAGAAAGTGGGCCAAGAGGCAAAAATTTGAACTATTAGGGGAATTCAAGAAGATTAAACCTTCGACATTTGATGAAGAGGCAAAGGAAAGTATTGAAGCTTAGTTGATTAACATGAAAAAAATACTTTCATATTTACAAGTATGATGACAATTTAAAGGCTAGATCAATTTATTAGTTGTAAGGTAAAGTCACCTTATGGTGGGAAGAAATTAAGATAGTTTAAGCATTTGATGAGCAGGATGTGACTTGGGACAATTTTCAAAAACATTTCAAGGATAAATATTTAATGGAGTGTTTCTATGATGAAAAAGAAAAGGAGTTCAATGATTTGAAGTTGGGACAACTATCTATGGATGAATTTGTGACCAAGTTTACATCCTTATTGAGGAATTTTACCTATATTAGTAAAGAGAAAGTTATGATACAACGATTTATTAGGATTTTTCTAGTATTCATGAAGGAACAACTGGAATTTGATATTCCAAAAATAATGGATGTGGCTATTTCAAAAGCCCGAATTTGCCATCAAAAAATGAAGCAAAAATGGGAAAGTGGTAAGAGTTGGTCCAGTAAGAAGGGACAAAATAATTTCCATAGTAATAAGAACCTCAAAGTTACCAGTCATAAAAACTTACATAAAAATCAACAAGGGATGTTTTCTGAGAAAATCCAGCAAAAACCCTAATACCAAAATAAACCAAAACCAATAGAGTCTATTGGAAATAATGAGATGGGGGGGGGGGGCCGGGGTGTGCGCGGGGTTTGAATTGGTATTCTTTAGCAATTAGCAATTTTAAATATTTTAGAAGCATTAATTTATATTCACTTATTATTAATGTTTATCCAGTAACAAGAGTAAACAAAAGAACATAATAGGAACAAGAATTTTAGGTGGAAAACCCCCTCCAGGTAAAAAACCACTGAATTCTTTACTAATAAATTCTTTAATCTTTAGCCCCAACTGAAACTAAAGTTACAACTTCCTAGAATTCAAGAAAAGCATTCTTCTTTAGCTCCCATTGGAAGGTAGCCCCAATGCCATGGTTTCTTCAGTAGTTAACTGAATGAATGCCCCAACATCCTAGACCAACCTACCAAATTGAAGTGTTCACAAGCTCCAACTTGTAGGAGACTTAATGAACCTACCTAGCACCTCCCTGCCACCCTATAATGATCAGAAGTGATACAAGAGTGTGGACTCTTGTACCAAGGACAATGATCCATGATACAATATGATTTAAAATGATTTTCTTGTAATTGACCGAACACCCAATCACACTATGACCTGCAATCCAACCATGACATCATCTCGATAACAACTCCTATACCTACCAACAATGCCTCTTTGACTCTAGGCAAATTGACTCTTTCAATGACTCTTACAAATTTACAATGATGACTATTTTACAACATTGGCTTTTTGACAAGACCTAACTCTTCAGTCAACATTGCCTCTTGGATCACTTGCAACTACTAAGGTACTATTGTACTTGCTTCAAATAATGGTACTTTGGCATTGCATGTCCTTCTAGTATGTGCCTGAGTTGTTCTAAAGTGGCATCCTTCCTACATATGCAATAACAAGCAAGACCCAAACAAATATAAAATAATATACTTACGTTATCCTACAAAGACAAATGTCAGAGAAGATACTCAAAATTCAAATCCAAACACTAGTCATACATACCTTGCTGTAGTAGACTTACCCTTGAATGTTGGTGTGTGGTCCTTATTACAGTGACCCTTGAATGAATACTTTTCTTACCTTCTAGAAGCTCGATATTGAATCTATTGTATGTATGTAATTTCAGATCTCCAAGGTTTGAAATTTCATCTTGTGGTAGCTCTATGAGTCCTCATTCCAACCCTACAGGTCTGATCGAAATTGGATTCTTCAAGAAATAGTTATGCCCAATCTCCCATGATAGCATGATTATAGACGGATTTAGTAGAGAGAACTTGTACGAACTACCACGTGTCACTGTTTCAACTTTCGACTCTTAAAAAGATACCCAACAAACTACAGTATATCCTATTTATGTCACTATTTATAAAATTTGAATTTAATGCTCAGAGAGAAAGTTATGATTATTTTCCTGAGGTAACCTATTTGACATGGAATTTCGGAGCCTGCAAAAACCCTAAATGCCTCAGGTCATATCTCTGAAAATATAGTGAACCAAGATCTGAAATGCAGTCACGAGGTTCATCAAGATTTCGGCTCAACTAGAATTTAATTTTATATTCTAAATCTTTGTAGAAAAATAGTTATAGTGAAATTTCTACGATGACCTGTTTGAATCAATGAAATCCTATAATCCAAGGCTCTAAACTTGCTTCAAAACAGACCTTCAAACTTGATCATAATTTTGTGCTCTAACCAGAGCTTAATGAAACCTTAAACTCCCCACAATATATCCTACGTTAGAATATCACGAGGGCTAAAAAATTATAGAGGTCTTCTCACAAGATAGTTCATTGAAAAGTGCTTGCTAGAGGAGGATATGAGGGTCACTATTTATAGAAATGTCTTGAGTTGAGAGGGTCCACAACAAATGGACATTGGAGGGATTTTAGGAGCATAAAAATTTATTAATTATTGAATATTCAATGACCACAACCAATGATGAGTTCCATGCCATAACCCCATGGGATTTTAGCCCATTAATTGGGGTTACTAACTTCAAACACAAATAACTCTCAAACTGTGAAGAACTACGTGGCATGCCATATATCAACGGAAACATATTGATGAGTAGAATCCATGTAGAAGATCCTTTACTTAGAATAGGATGATTTTTCAAGTCAAAATTCCCATGCAAGATTTGGGTAGCCCTTAGTGTTACTTGAGTTGACATCAATGACAAACATTGATCAACAATCCCCCCCCTTTGCCATTGATGGAAACACAGGTACTTCCCTTGCGATCATGACACCTCTTCCTACTTCCTTCTCTCCCCCTTTGTCATTAATGTAAATGATCTCGATTTAAGCATGAATAAAACAAATTACAGATATAACAATAAATACAAAGATGTAGTAGAAATAACACTTCATTTCATTAATATCAAATTCTAAAATATGATTACAAACAAAATGGAAATAAGATTGGCTCAGGCGATGGTAGTTTATCTCTAAGAAGAGATGCGCCGGCTACATTCATTTGAACTATGTTACAATGAGGCTCAAAGGCCTATCTATTATTGAGAAATGGTGTAAAACCCTAAACATCGAAAAACCTAACCCTAAGAGATGAAGTGCCAAATTGTGGACCTTGTTTGGGTAAATTGGTACATCAACTTCCCAGGGTTGTAACTTTGGCATACGATCTTCATTTGATGAGCACAATACCTCGTTAGAAAGATATATCCAAGGAATACAATTTTGAATGACCAACATCTATATAAAATTCATGTTGGTCACATCGTTGAGGGCCTCAAAACGACTCTGGAAGTTTAGGACCTGAAAAACTGCAAAAAATAGGAAATTGTGCTACAAATAAGGAAACTGAAAAACTGAAAGAAACAATGGTGGGGGTCTAAGTGGAATTGTTACACAGTATTTTGTCACACCTCCTGCACTTCCCTATGACATACCTTGAAGTTCCTGAAACATGACCATAATGCAGTTTACTCATTCATATATGCAGTTCAGAGCCTTCCTAAGACATTGATTGGAAAATTCCTTGAGCTTCCTTTGAAGGAAATAGCTCTTTAACCCTAATTTGAGCATCATCACTCTTATGAGGCTAAAAACCATGATGGTCTCATGTTGCGTCATACTCGACCCATGATAGCATTGGTCTGTTTTCTCATATACCCGTGATGATCCCAAAAATGTAATTTTCCCAAAGAGGATGAGAAGCTTTGTGATCTAGAAGCTTCCAGAGCAGCGAGATGGAGGTGGTTTCACATAGATGAGGTCAAATCCTCCTAACATGACCTCTTCGTCTTATCCCTGTGAGCTACCTCCTTGAGATGTGGGCCTAATCCCATCTTTGGAGAAGTCTTAACTCCCTCTCCCAATCTATAAACTCCTCCTCTCCCATTTTCAAATGGTTTGTCAGGCTAGAGACTGGGTTGATCAATGTCCATTTTCACCCCTGTGCTGAGCTTATTCATAGAGGCTATTAATTAGACTTGGAGGAGGAATGTTGGAGAGTTTCTTAGCTTGGACTTGGATTACCACTCAAGGAGATCCTTTTAACATCAAGGCTAGCTTCCCTTTATTCTTCAAATAATAATACAACTGTTGGTTCATCTTCCCAAAATATATATGTTCATGTATGTATTCACTTGGCATTCCTTGATCAACTAAATAGGTCATTATTAGATTTGCTATTGGTTTTGGCATGCTTTGTTGTCTCTTGATCACTTGTGTAGGTACATAAGCGCTGAAAGAAGAAGGAACAAGTCTATGACACAAGCATTTCAAGGATCTCCATAAAGGAAATTAGATTAGCATCTTAGCAAGGTAGGTCATCCATCTTGTTCTACTTTTCAATTATAATATAGAAATATGTCTAGTTGATTGTCACTTCAGTTGCTAGACCCACTCATTGGGCTAGAGGGATCACCTTGTCCACAGGAATAGGCGGGTTTCCACCAATATCCACTTGGATCATTCCTCACCACATAGGAAGCAATGGTCCCCATTGCGTTGAGTTCCTCCATGAGATGAGAAAACTTATGCTGGAATTGGTCGTTGGTGAGCCACTTACCTTGGTGAAGGAGTTGGCCTGCTTTGACAACTCAATATAGTTGGATCCTTTGTTGTCATGTGTTCTTGATCTACGTGTCCATGATTTGATCAGTTGTGGATTGTCCCATGAAATTTGGATTTAGCTTTGTAGGTGTGAGATGTTATGCAATGTCCGATGTGTCTAGAAATAGTGGGAAGTATGGTCGAAGGCGGTCCACATTGAATGCTGGGAGCAGGCCAATGAATAGGGGAATGTTGAGCTCAAATGCATTGTCTCCCACAGCCTTAGTAATGGTTGAAGGACCATATAGGAGTGGTCTAAGTTTTTGATAGGCTCCGGTAAGGCATTCCTTCTGCAAATGCAACTAGGCTTTGTCACCGACCAAAACATCATGTGGAAACCGAGTTTGATCATGTCGCTACTTGTATTTGGCATTTGATTTCCCTAAAATGTCATGGACCTACTGGCAGATATGTTGGATGTGCTTAATGAAGCTATTTGCCTTATCATCTTCGAACTGGGCATGAGCCTAATCTGCTTGAGTAGTTTCAAATGGTATGGCCACATCAACGGGACATAGTGGCTAGAATCCCAAGCCCACCTGAAAAGGGTTGTAGCCAGTTGAGTTGTCGAGAGCCTAGTTATAGCTGTGTTGGACATAGGGGAGGCTCTCATCCCATGTGCGTGGATGCTTTGAGTTGTACATGTGCAAAATGTGTACGATCATCCTGATGACAACCTCTATCTGGCCATCAATTTGAGGATGGAAAGATGTGGACTTAATGAGCTTGGTGTCCAACATTGTCAAGGGATTAGACCAAAATGTATTGAGGAACCTACTATCATAATCTGAGATGATAGACTGTGGGATCGCAGGTGTACCCAAACTCATTCGAAGAAGAGTTTAGGAGTGGCTTCTACTGTGATATTCTTCTTACAGGCCACCATGATGGCCATCTTCGAAAATTTATCGATGACCATAGAAACACACTTATTTCCATGCCTAGTAGAATGAAGGCCCGACATGTAATCCATGGAGATGGATTCCTAGGGTCGACTAGGGGTAGGTAGCGCAGTATAGAGGCCTTGCTTCTTGATGGTTGGTTTGGCAATCACGCAAGCAGTGTAGTATCTGATGTACTTCCCGACTTTTTGTCGAAGATTTGACCAATACAAATACTTCTGCAATACTAACATCATTTTCTGGACGTCGAAATGCCCAACAACCTGACTGTAGTGTGCTTCTCAAATCATCTTAGCACACTCACTTGAAGGAACACAAAGGTGTACCAAGTGGCATAATAGGGCATCCCCGAGGTGAAAATCTAGAACTTACTGACCCTCCAAGAGCATCTAGTATGTGTGGCTGAATTCTGGGTCACTTTTATAGAGAAGTGGCCAATTAAAAGTCTTGTGCCCATAAGATTTGATCATAGTGGTTAACGCTATGATTGGTGGTCGGTTGAGGCAGTCTACAACATTGTTGGTATTGCCCTTCTTATACTTGATACTCAAATGGAACTGTTGTAGGTATGTGGACCACTTATGATGGCGATCATTCAACAACTTCCCTTGTGTCTGTATGAACTACAGGGGTTGGTGGTTTGTGTGGATGACTATTTCCTTCCCCAAAATCTAATTCTTTCATTGTCGGCATGTATGCACAATGGAATACAACTCCTTGTCATAAGTGCGATAATTCTAGACTGTGTCTGAAAGTGTCTCACTATGATATGCCATTGGATGCCCCTGCTGAGTAAGGACTTCCCCAATAGCATAGTCAAAGGCATTTGTCTCTATCTCAAATGGTTGTTGTAAGTCTGGTAATGTGAGCACTGGTGCAGAGAAGAATCAATGTTTCAACTCTATGAATGCCTTCTGTTGAGATTCAGACCAAAAGAATGTTGCTTTCGCTCCTCCCTTGCTGACTTGACTTAAGGGCCAACTGATATGAGAGAATCCCAACACGAACTTGTGGTAGAAACTGGCAAGACCGAGAAAGCTGTGGAGCTCTATCAGAGTGGTTGGGGTTGGCCAATCCCGAATGACTTGGATCTTGGCTCAATCGATACGCACCCCTTGTTCATCAATAATGTATCCCATATACTGAACCTGGGTCATGCCAAAGTGCATTTCTCCAAATTGGCACAAAGCGTGTGTTGTCACAGTGTTTGGAGAACCTGTCAGATGTGGTGGAGGTGCTCTTCCCAACTCTGACTAAAGATCAGAATGTCATCTAAGTATACCACTACAAATTATTTGATGAGATGTCATCCAGGATCCTCATGAAGGTCACAGGAGCATTCGTCAACCTGAAATGCATAACCAGTCATTCGAAAAGTCACTCCTTGGCTTTGAAGGTAGTCTTCCACACATCGGAGGGTTGGATTGGAATCTAGTGATATCCGAACTTCAAGTCGATCTTGCTGAAATATTTTACCCCCTTGAGTTGGTCCAGAAAGTCAGCAATCTGTGGGATCGAGTACCTATTCTAGACAATGATCTTGTTCAGTGCCTGCTAATCAATACAGAGTCACCAAGTCCCATCCTTCTTCTGTACCAACATGATTGAGCTCCCGCAGGGTGATGAACTCAGTCAGATGTAACCCTTCTACAAAAGCTCCTGAATCTGCCTCTTGACTTCGTCATTCTGCAAAACAGAGTGCCGATAGATTGGTCCATTGGGAAATAGTGCACCTGGGGTTAGATTGATGGAGTGCTTGACCTGACAGTGCAGAGGCACCCCTGCGAGGGAGGTGAAGATGTCCTAGTACTCCTCCATGAACTTGTCCATCTGTTGTTGTCATGTAGAGGGGCCCCATGTGAATTCCGTGGCCACTATCTTCTTATTTCCCTGAGGGTGTATCATCAGGAAAAAGAATTTCCCAGTTTTGGAAATGAGTTTAATGCATTGTTTTGCAGTAATCAAAGAGATGGCGGTAAGCGGTGCTACCTTTGGTATCCTATACAACTTGTTTCCCAAGCTAACAATAATAGCAAGGCCTTGACTCATAAACAACATGTTGCTTCAACAAGTATGGTTGGCCTAATAATACATCACAAACATCAAGGGGAGAAACGTCACATAATATGTCATCTATAAAGGGATTGCTACTGTATGGAAGGTGACACTACTGGCTCACGCAAAGATCCTATCCTTGGTGAAGCCACTTGATGGTGTACAATTGTGGGTGTGTTTTGGTTGGTAATCCCAACCATTTCATGGCCTCTAATGAAATGAGGTTATTTTGGTTCCCTCTGTCGACAATGGACTATAGTAGGGAACCCATTACCCACATTTGGGAGTAGAAGAAGTGTTCCTCCTCCTCTAGATATTCGGGTTCCTCCTTGTAGATCTTCATGGTGGCAATGGTGCCATTAGGTTCCGCATCAATAATATACCTCCCTTTGTCATTTCCCTTGTCGTGTTCTGACTCAGAGTCTAAACATGCATCTGAATCTGAAGCCTTCAACTCAGCCACTAATGACTGCTTGGCCAGACACTCACTTGTGTTGTGAGTGGATCTCTTATGGAACTCACACCACTTTCTCGTGTCCTTCTTCGGCTTCACGTGTTGTTCTTTTCTTGTGGATTTGGCGATTTGTCCTAGGCTGCCTCGCCTTGGATTTGTCCTTTGTTCTACGGTTTGAGGGCACCTTTCCCTTGCTTTGGATTCGCAAATCCAAAGTCTATCTTCTTATGTTTAAACTTCTACTCAATCTTGATGGCGTATCCGTACGTTGTTTCGAGCGAGGAGATGTCTAGGACCTTCATCTCATCTTGTATGTACCTATGTAGGCAGCTGCAGTACTTGAGTACCAAATGTTTCTTAGAATCCTTAATACCCGACTTCATGCGAAGGGTATGAAAAACATTAGTAAACTCCAGCACATCTTGGTCCCTTCCCTACCGCAGCATTGTCCACTTTATGTATTTATCCTCATAGCTCTCGACAAGGTAGTACTACTCCTTGATGACATCCTGGAATTAATTCCAAGTGGGTGTGGCTAAAAATAGTGAGGTCGTACTTTCATCCATCTCCTCACATTAGGTTTACCACTAGTGCTTGACATGGGGGGCAGATTTGAGAAGAGAAAAAGTAATATTTTCTCAACTAGAAAAATCATGAACAAAAAAATATCCTTCTAGCAAATTTAACTATTTATCTACGGCATTTGCATCTATTTGGACCTCAAATATGGGAATGTCAAAGTTTACCTAGACCTTAAAAGGTGTGGAGCCTCCAGAGTGGCTGTTGGATGTTGATGTGCCACCGATGGGCAACTGTTGAAGGATATGGGAAAAGTTATCCATCATCGTGTTCCTTTGTTTCTCGAGGGTCTCCTCGAGCAATATTTTGATAGGATCTCCTACCCCCTTGTCTTTCTTTTCTTCCCCTATGGGCGGCCGTCAGGGTTTGTGACATTGATCTTGCAAAGGTTTAACCATATCAAGCCCTAACTCCTTATATCCTGGCCTCATTAGGGACATGCAAAGAAAAACAAAGAAACAACAAACCTCTCTGATACCACTAATCTAGATTTAAGTAGGAATGCAAAAAATTATAGATATAACCATAAATACAAAGATGTAATAGAAAAAACACTTCATTTCATTAATATCAAATACTGAATTATTCTTACAAATAGAATGGAAATAAGACTGGATCGAGCGATGTTAGCTTATATCTGAGAAGAGATGTTGTGGCTACATGCCTCTGAATTGTGTTACAATGAGGCTCAAAGACATATTTATTATTTAGAAACAATTGAAAACCCTAAACATCTAAAATCCTAACCCTAGGAGATGAAGCGCAAAATTGTGGCCCCGTTTGGGTTAATTGGTACATCAACTTCCCACGGTTGTAAGTTGGGATACGATCTTCATTTGATGTGCACAATAGCTTGTTATAAATATCTATCTGAGCACTACAACTTTTGAATGACCAACATTAGTTTATGGCCCATGTTGGTCCTGGTTTTCCCAAAAAAACATTGTTTAGGGCCTCAAAACAGCTATGGAGGTTCAAGACCCTAAAATTTGCCAAAAATACTAAATGGTGCTACAAATAAGAAAACTTAAAAACTAAAAGAAAAAATGGTGGGGATCCAATTGGAATAGGTGGGTCACCACCAATATCCACCTGGATAAGGTAAAGGGTAACTCCCCCTGACAAATTGTCATCCTACAGACCTGTACGCACCTCCACTCCCCCTTTCTATTAGTTAGATAAGGGAAAGATTCTAATGAGAAATTGGGAGAATCCTGAGCATTTGGTGAAGATACTCAAATGCTTCACGAGGTAATGGTTTGGTAAAGATGTCAGCAATTTGTTCCTTTGTGCCAACATATTCAAGCTTGATATTCTTTTCAATGACCTGCTCTCTAACGAAATGATACTTCATCGGAATGTGCTTTGTTTTGGAATGCATCACAAGATTCTTGGAGATACTGATGGCACTAGTGTTATTGCGGAAGATGGGAATAGGCTCATCAAACTTGACTTGATGTTCTTGCAAATTTTTCTTCAACCAGAGAACTTGAGTACAAGAAGCTATTGTCATGATATATTTAGCTTCTATTTTGCATAACAAGATTGAAGATTGTTTATTACTTAACTATGAAATGTGTCAACCAACTAGATAGAAGGTTGCTCCACTGGTACTCTTTCGATCATCAACACTTCCTACCCAATCTGCATCTGTATAATCTTCGATAACTATATCATTTCCTTTGGGATACCATAAACTATATTCTGTTGTGCCCTTAAGATATTGAAGAATTCTTTTGACGACAATAATATGATATTATTTTGGTGTTGCTTAGAATATTTCTACTCGTCCAACTTCCTGCATTACGTCTGGTCGAGAAGCTGTCACATATAGAAGGCTACTAATCATAAACCTATACAACCTTTGGTCCACATCCTTTGAGGAATCTTACAAACTTAACTTGCAACATGTTACCATTGTGGTAAGGACAGGCTTGCAGTCTTCCATCTTGAATTTCTTGAGAATTTCCTTGATGTACTTGGTTTGATATATAAATATTCCTTTATCGTGCTGAGATATCTGAAGCCCTAAAAAGTATGCCAACTTTCCAAGTAGAGACATTTCAAACTCACTTTGCATCTTTGTGGCAAAGTTTTCACTTAATCTATCATCATTGCTTCCAAATATTATATCGTCCACATATACCTCAATAATCATTAGGTTATCTTGATCCACTTTCACATAGAGATTGTTGTCAATGCTTCCTTTCTTAAGTCCTTGTTGATGTAGATATCCATCAAGACAAGCATAGCAAGCTCTAGGAGCTTTTTTAAGACCATATAGTAGCTTATTTAATCTGCAAAATGTAGTCTTCCTTGTCAAAGAGTAGAAAAACTTTGGTTTGTTCAATGTGAACTTATTCTTCCAATTCACCATTTAGAAAGGCTGACTTAACATCAATGTGAGAAAAAATTTCTTCAAAATAAATTCCTTCTACTTATGCATATCCTTTGCAGACTAATCATACCTTATTCCTGGTAACCTGTCCGTCCTCATTCAAATTGTTTATGAAGACCCATTTACTTCCAATAAAAATTTTATCCTTTGGTCGTGGAACCAATTCCCAAGTGTCATTCTTCTTAATTTGATCCAGTTCTTCATTCATAGCTACTACCTAGTGTTCATCTTGACTAGCTTCCTCAAAATTTCTAGGTTCAAAAGTTTCTAAAAGAGAAGGGTGGGCTTGTTGTGCTGAACAAATTTGTTGACTTCTTATGCTTCCATTTCCTTCATTTATGTTGTGGATGATTTGATTTTATGGATGATTCTTTTGACACCATTATTTTAAAACTTTTGGATAAGTTTCTTGTACATCATGCTGATCATTTCTTATTTCCTCTTGATTGACTATTGTTTCCTTATTTGATTGGTCTTGTTCTGGAGCTTCTTCTTCATCCTTCATAGATTCTTCCTCAAATCCCTTAGATTTTCTTGAAGAGATAATCACATCATTATCCTTTGGACCACAGTCTTCATCAGAAGTAACATTTATTCTTTCCACTATCTATTTTCGCCTTATATTGTAGCATCTATAAGCCTTCATTTTGCATGAATAACCAATGAAAAGACCTTCATCAACACAGGAATCTAACTTTACCAATTTTTTATCTTCTCTTTTGGCGTATCATTTGCTTCCAAATATTTGGAAGTATTTGATGTTAGCTGGTCTTCTTTTCCATAGTTCGTATGGACTCATGTTAAAATTGCTCCTAAGAACTCCTTTGTTTATATTGAATATGGATGTATCGATTTCTTGAGCCCAAAATTTATCATCTAATTTTGATTCATTTAACATTTTCCTGGCCATTTATGCTACGGTTATGTTTTTTCTTTCAGCAACTCCTTTTTGATGTGATATTCTGGCTATTGAGAATTGTCTTTTTATTCCATTTTTGTCACAATACTCCTGAAATACCTTGGAAGTGAATTCTCCGCCATTATCTGATCTCAGACACTTGATCTTCAAATCAGTTTCATTTTTGACAAATTCCTTGTAGATTTTAAAACACTTGAATGCCTCTGACATTTTCTTTTATAAACTGACGGTTGTCATTATGGTGTAATCATCTATCATTAGCATAAAGTATAATTCTCCATCTAAAACTTTTTTTCCCATAGGACCACATAGATCAGTATGTATTAATTCCAATGGACATGATGCAAAGTGTTCTTTTGTCTTTAACTCAATTTTGTTTTTTTGTCAATCCTACAAGATTCATATATCGTATTGGTAGGTTTTGAAATTTTCAGCATTTCTCTTACTCTTCCTTTTTGTTGATTCTTACCAAATTGTCAAAATTTATATGTCACATTCGTTTGTGCCATAACCAACTTTCATCTTATTTTTCCAAAAAGAACCCTTTAGGTGTTTCATCCAAAATGTATATGTCATTCGGAGCTCTGCATGTTGTAGCCACAACTTTTCCAAATTTTCCTTTCATGATTTCAATTTCTTAGAGTTGAATAACATCATGTGTCCTTGACTACACATTTGTCTAACACTGAGCAGATTGTGATTCATATTTTCAACCAACAACACATCCTTCATTAATGCATCCTTGCTTCCAAGTGTGACCTTCTCCTATTATGTTTGAATACCCGTCACTTCCAAAAGACATTACTCCATCCTTCTTTTCCTTCAAGGATATGAAATTGGTTTTATATCCAGTCACATGGGTTGAGAAACCACTGTCAACATACCAAAAATTTCTATTTCTTTGAGCCTTGAGAGCGATAGCACATTTTTTAGTCTTCTTTTTTCATACTTATTCATTTTGATTTTGCGAGAATTCCTTTGAAGAGATTCCAAGTCTACAATCTTTAGCTAGATGTCAAAAATTGTTACATTTGTAACATTTGATATCATCTCTCAAATGATGAAATCTATTGATATTCTGTTGAGTTCTTGAATATCCATTTTTGAAAAATATCCTAGAACTGTATTCATTCCAAACATACATGTGACGTTCTACAACTCCATGTCAAAACCTTCCACATGAATAACAATGACCATAAAATATAGTTTGATACCTGGGAGTAAATATTCTTTGAGGAATTGTTTTCCATGGTTCTTTATGTGGGTATTGATCTCTTTATTTACTCAGAGATCTACCTACTTGGTAGATTTTTCATATCCATCTTCTTTTCTTGTCATAGAAGGACTTGACTTCTTTTCATATTTTGCTTTGTAACCAAGACCACTCTTGTCACTGCATGATCATTGATTGTTGATGAGTTCTTCCAATGGCTTTGAGATGTTGGCATAGTTTTGAACATTTTTTACACTTTTTACTTTCTTTCATAGAGATACTATTTCAACTTCCAATGCCCCTCTTTCCTTGTTGATTTCCTTTAATTCTTTCCTGAGCAATTCTTAAATTCATTTGTATTCTTCAATCTTGATTTTAAGATTTAAGACATGTTCCCTTTATGTCTTTAATTCTTCTTCAAGAGTGTTGACATGATTCTTTTCTTCCTTGAGCACTTTGATAACCTTGATCACTTCGTTTTGAAATTCAATCTCAGTCATCTCTTCTTCTCCTTCTTCGTCATATGCCTCTTTCTTATTGTGCTTGGCCATAAAAAATACTCTTCTGTTGATTTCTTCTTCGTTATCATTGTATTCATCAGATGAGGAGCTATCTTCTCTGGAGAACAAACTCTTCTTAGACCATTTCTTCTTGTCTTGCTTGTTGTACTTCCTAGGACATTTCTTTCCCTTTGTAATAGCCTCATTTTTGCAAGGAAAGTTGGCTGCAAAATGCCCAACCTCACCACAATAAAATCATATTAATGGAAGTTTACCTTTGAATTTTCTAATACCTGTTCTCAGTTTCTATGTGAAGTAGGCAAATTCTTTATCTGAAAATTCTTCTTCATCTTCTTCCTTTTCTTCATCCTTACAACTGCAACATTTTTCTTTGGGAGTCTGCTTATCCTTACTAGTCTTCTTGGATGCGGAAACTTTTGTTTCTAAGTGAGATTTTCCATCCTCTTCTTCAATCCTCATTTCATTTTCCATAGGAATTCCATGCAATTCATCTATGTTAAGATTTCTAAGATTCTATCTATCTTCCAAGATAGATACCTTTGGGTTGAAACTTGCTAGCAAGGTTCTGAGCATCTTTCAAACAACAATTTTTGTGTCGACAAGTTCTCCCAAACCTTCCAATGTATTTGTTGTTTCATCAACATGCTGAAAGTATGTAGGAATATCTTCATCTTCCTTCATTTTGAGCTGCTCGAAATTTTCCATGAAAATTTGAAGCTTTTCTTATTTCACCTATGAGTCACCTACATATATATTCTCAAGCTTGCCCCATACCTCTTTAGCAGTTTTGCAACCCAATACCTTAAGATAGACAGATTCATAAGCCCGCTAATAATAGTATTTTTATCCTTTGCATCATATACCATATTTTTCTTACCTTGTTCATCTGGGGTCGATGTGAAGCATTTTTCAATGATTTCCCATACTTCTTATCCTTGTGCCAACAAATGAACCTCAATTCTTCCACTCCAAAGTGCATAGGTATATTATCCATTGAAAAAAGGAACTTTATTCTTGGTGTATTCCATGATATCCCTCTAGTTGTTAGACTGATATTGAAGGAACCAAGTTCTGATACCAATTGTTGGAAATACTGGGGGGGTGAATCAATATTCCTTAGCAATTATCAATTTTAAATATTTTCAGATCATTAGTTAATATTCAATTAGTATTAATGTTTATCAAGTGACAATAGTAAACAAAACAACATAATAGGCACAAGAAGTTTAGGTGGAAAACACCCTCCATATCAAAAACCACCAAACACTTTTCTAATAAATTGTTTAACCTTTAGCCCCAACTAAAATGAAAGTTACAACTTCCTATAATTCTAGAAAATCATTCTTCTCTAGCTCCCACTAGAAGGACACCCTAGTGTCCTAGTTTCTTCAGTAGTCAATTAAATGGATGCCCCAACATCCTACACCAACCTACCACCCTGAAGTGTTCACAGGCTCCAACATGTAGCCGACTTCATGCACCTACCTAGAACCTCTGTGTGACCCTATAATGATAAGAAGTGAGACAAGAGTGTCGACTCCCATACCAGGGATAATGATCCACGATACAATATGATTCAAAATTATTTTCTTGTACTTGATCGAACACCCAATCACATTATTACCTACAACCCAACCATGACATCATCCTAACAACAACTCGTATAACTCCCAACAATGCCTCTTTGACTCTAGGCAGATTGACTCTTTCAATGACTCTTTTAAAAATTTACAATGACGATTCTTTTACAACATTGGCTTTTTGACAAGACTTGACACTTGACTCGACATTGCTTCTTGGATCACTTGCACCTGCTGAGGTATTGTTGTTCTTGCTTCAAATAATGGTACTTTGGCATTGCATTTCCTTCTAGTATGTGCCTGAGTTGTTCTAAAGTGGCATCCTTCCTGCACATGCAGTAACAAGCAAGACCCAAACAAATACAAAATAATATACTTACATTGTCCTACAAAAATAGATGCCAGAGAAGATACTCAAAATTTAAATGCAAACACTAATTATACATACCTTGTTGTAGTAGACATACTCTTGACTGTCGATGTGTGGTCCTTACTACAGTGATCCTTGAATGAATACTTTTTCTTACCTTCTAGAAGCTCGATATTGAATCTGTTGTATCTATGTAGTTTCAGATCTCCAAGGTCTGAAATCTCGTCCTGTGGTAGCCCTTTGAGTCGTCTTTCCAATCCCATAGGTCTGATTGAAATTGGATTCTTCAAGAAATAGTTATTCCCAATCTAACATGATAACCTTATTATACACTAATTTAGTAGAGTGAACTTGTACGAAGTACCATGTGTCATTGTTTAAACCTTCGACCCTGAAAATGATACCCAACAAACTCTAGTACATCCTATTTTTGTCACTATTTACAAAATTTGAATCTAATCCTTTGAGAGAAAGTTATGACGATTTTCCTGAGGTCACCTATTTGACATAGAATTCGGGAACCTGCAAAAACCATAACTGCCTCAGATCATATCTCTGAAAATATAGCAAACCAAGATCTAAAATTTAGTCATGAGGTTCATCAAGATTTCAGCTCAAATGGGATTTAATTTTAGCATCTGAAGCTTTGTATAAAAATAGTTATAGCTAAAATTCCACGATGACCTATTTGAAGTAGCGAAATCCTATAATCCAAGGCTCTAAACTTTCTTCAAAACATACCTTCAAACTTGATCATAATTTTATGCTCTAACCAAACCTCAACAAAACCTTAAACTCCCCAAAATAGATCCTACATTAGAAGCTCATGATGAAACGTCTCGACGAGTCCATCTAGAAGATCCTTGACTCATAATAGGATGAGTTGTCAAGTTAAAATGCCCATGGAAGATTGAGGTAGCCTTGGTGCTGCTTGGGTTGACATCAATGACAACCATGGATCAACAAAGTCATCTAGTAAACCATAAAGTACTTAGAATCGGATGCCCCATTACAGTCTTGGGGCTATGGGGAACCTCACTATTATAAAAATTGCCACCACTATACCAGAACATAATAGGTTGCTTATACAAGAAGCTTCTATCATTAGTGATATATCAAGAACAATACTGAGGATCAATTTTTCCTTGGAGAACCATCAAGTGGAATACCAACCTACCATGGTAGAATTTGAAGGTTAGTTATTTTACTAAGTTGTATGTATTAATAAATCCAAGAGAAAGCTTGATCTACATTAGTCCTAGGATGGTAGAATTATGTCATTTACAGACTCACAAATTTAGAAACCCCTGGTTAGTGCAGCTAGCTACTGGGGAAAGGAGAAGAGTAACTGCTAAAGTAGAGAGTTGTGATGATGAGATAATGGGTTAATAGATTAGAGTAAATTTAAATATGTTGCCACTAAGATCATACGATATTTTAATTGGAATATATTGGTTTGAAGGGCACTGGTATATAGTGAACTATAAAAACAAACCATCATCTACCTTGCAAAAGAAGGTTACAGGTAAGAGATTCAAGGATTGAACCAACAAATAAAATTACATCCCATTATAGCTTCACAATTAGCCAAGTGAATTAGGAAGGGTTTTCCTATTTATGGTGTTCAGGTTGGATATTCTAACACCAAATACAAGGTATCCACTTTAGAAAACATTCCAGTCATCCAATATTTTGTTGATGTGATTTCAGAGGAAATTTTGGACTACCTCCAAAGAAGGATATTGATTTTCCTATAGAGTTAGTATTGGGAGCTACCCGAGTGTCCAAAGCTCCTTATTGCACGATCTTACCTAAACTAACAAAACTAAAAATGTAGTTACAAGAGTTACTCGATAAAGGATACATCCACATAAGTGTGTCACCTTACACACTATGGATTTTCATTGATTACAAACAATTAAACAAGTTGACTATTAAAAATAGATATCATTAACCTAGGATTAACGATCTATTTGATCAAGTAAAAGGCACTACAATGTTCTCTAAAGTTAATTTATGGTTAAGATACAGCCAAAAAAGAATTAAGGAAGAGGACATATGTGAGACAACATTTAGGACCCATTATGTTCATTACGAATCTGTTGTCATGTCGTTTGGGCTTACTAATGCCCCAACAATATTTATGAGTTTGATGAATGCAATTTGCACCCATACTTAAGAAAATTTGTCTTAATTTTTATAGATGATATCCTCATTTATTCGAAGAGCCTAGAGGAATACAAGAAATATATATGGATAGTGTTGCAGACCTTGCGAGAAAATCAGCTATACAAGAAATACAGTAAATGTGACTTCTATAAAGACCAGATACAATATTTGGGACATATAATTTCATCACAAGGGATAGTTGTGGACTCCGGTAAAATCAAAACCATTATGGAATGGCCTATTCGCAAAAATATTTCTTACATTTGGTCTTTTATGGGGCCTAGCAAGGTACTATCATCGTCGTTGTTTTATAGAGGGATTATCTAAAATCACATATCCTATAACTTTTTTGTAGAAGGGGAGGACCTTCAAGTGGACAACAAAATTCCAAAAGAGTTTTGAGCAACCAAAACATTTATTGACTACTTCCCTTGTACTAAAAATTGTTGACCTAGAAAAATAATTTATAGTTTGCACGATGCATGTTGAGAGTGAACAAGGGGAGTGTTGATGCAAGAAGGGAAATAAATAGCTTATGAGTCCCAAAAATTTAAGGACCATGACTAGAGATACTCTACTTGGGGAGTGTTGATGCAAGAAGGAAAATAAATAGCTTATGAGTCCCAAAAATTTAAGGACCATGACTAGAGATACTCTACTTATGATTTAGAACTGACTGTTGTAATTTACACATTAAAAGACTGGAGATATTACATGTTAGGAAAAATGTTTGTATTAATGATTGACCATAGAAATTTACTAGATTTTTCAAACAACCTAACTTGAATGCCCACCAAGCAAGATGGATTGATTCCCTTCATGAATTTTATTTTGATATTAAGCACTTAAAAGGGAAGGAAAATCAAGTGGTTGATGTGTTAATCTAGAGATTACACCGCATATACAAAATTTCCTACAATCAAATATATTTTAACTTTTTGGATCAAATTAAAGAAGTTGTTATAAAAGGTCTAGAGTATGAATTTATATGGTGGAAATTCAAACAAGAAACCCTAATAATCAATTTGAATATAGTATTAATAAGGATAATTTATTGAATTTTAGAGGAATAATATATGTTCTAAATCAAATGACTTTTAGAAAACTAATTTTGGATGAGTTTCATAAAACCCCCTATGTTCCCCACCCCAAATATCAAGAGTTATTTTCTGCAATAAAGAAAAAATAATTTTTTCTTGGTATGAGGAAATATATTGCAGACTATTTATCCAAGTATCTAAAGTGTTAGCAAGTTAAAGTTGAACACCAACACCTAGCAGGTCTACTCCATCTATTATCCATCCTAAATGGAAATGGGAAACTATTACATTAGATTTTATAACAAGTTTGCCTAAATCATGGAAACAAAATGATTCGATTATGGTTGTAGTGGAAAAATTCAGTAAAACAACCCATTTTATTCTAGTGCAATCCACATATAAGACACTTCAAATTGTTGATATATTTATGAAAGAAATATTCTAGTTTCTTTGTGTACCTAAGGTATTTATTTCTAATATGGATGTAAATTTTACATCAACATTTTGGAATGCTATTTTTACTGGATTGGGTACCCAATCACAATTTAGTACTGCATACGACCTACAGGCAAATCGTCAGGCCAAACGAGTGAACTAGGTGATTGAGGACATGTTAAGAATGTATGTTATGCAACATCCAACCAAGTGGAAAGAATATTTTCACTTATTTGAATTCTCATATAACAAAAGATATCACAGACGATTAAATATGAGTCCTTTTGAGGTTTTGTATGGAAGGAGGTGCAGGACACCCACTAATTGGAACAACCTCAAAGATAAATTAATATTAGGACCTGATATGTTGGCTGAGATGGAATAGACTATAAGAAAGGTCTGACAAAATTTAAAAGTTTCTCAAGATAGACAAAAGTCTTATGGAGATAAGATGAGGACTTATAGAGAATTCCAAGTTGTAGATCCCGTATATGTTTGAGTTAAACCTAAGAAAATTACCTTGAGATGGGGATGTACAAAGTTAGCTCCCCGATTTTGTGGCCCTTTCCAAATCTTGGAAATGATTGGACCTATAGTGTATCGACTAGCCTTGCCAAGTCACATACAAGTTCATAATGTTTTTGATGTCTCACTATTAAAGAAGTATATGTATGATCCTAGGCATATCATTAACTAGTAGGATGTATAGGTAAAATTTGATATTAAAATATGATATATGTATATGATCTTATTGATGATTGACATGAACTATAGACAATTCTATTGATGGAAGAGGTCAGGCCAGATGAATAATTTCTCATAGATCCTCCATGTTTTCTCGAATAAAGAGAAACAATATTACAGAGGTGAGCCATCACCCAAGTTAAAGTGCAGTGGAGACACTTTAGCTTGGAAGAGGCCACCTGGGAGGATGAAATATTTATGAGAGAAGCCTATCCTAACCTATTCCAAGGGGAAAAAACATCGAGGACGATGTTTAACACGAGGGGGAGATGTAATACCCCTAGTTGTTGTAAATAATTGCATATGTAATTTGATTTACTTTTACTCCATAAGACTTCGTAGAACAAAAAAAAAGCTATTGGAAATTTTAATGTTAAAGTTTTACTTTAATTTATTTTGATGGTAAAGTATGAGTGTTGGAATTCATGAGATAGACCCTAGACGAAATTTTCCTTTACCAAACAGTTAGGGGAAAATTATTCTCTCTCTCTCTCTCTCTCTCTCCCTAGAGATGTAAAACATCTCAGAGGGAACGAGAGGCCTAAGAAAAAAGATGGAATAATTTTGAGGTATCTAGAAAAAGAAAGAAAGGAAATCATCACTAGAGGCAAGATGTTTCCATTAGGGTGTTCTTGAGCTAGATTGGGAGCCAATGGAAACCCTAAATCAAACTTGAGTCTGCAAGTTCTTAGTTGGATTGGGAGTCTTGTTGCCAAATAAAAAACCTTTTAGGTCACTTTCCATCTATTATTCTAGAGAATGAAGGACTCGGAGGAGAATTGTATGTGATTTTCATTCTCATGGTTGGGAGGATAGGTCTTTCTCCCAGTTGAATTTCCTAGAAATATGAAATTATTCAGATAATTATTTTTAAATTCCTTTATGTAATTGTAGAGATGAGTCTTTCTAGAAATTGGATGAACAATGAATGGAATGACACTTTACAGTAATGGTGGAAGGTGTTTCTATATAACAATTGGTTATAGTTTCTTTCCATGATGATGAGAAAATAGTAGTTCTACTAAAAAAATAAAAGAAAAACAACTACAAAAGAAAAATGGAGAAAGAAAGTACGGGGTTTTCAATTAATGATGCTTTAGCATAGGGAATTTGTGGAACTCTTATAATGCTTTGGAAATAAAAAAATTTATAACCCTAATGGAAAACATGATGGTTTAAAAGATGTGACAAGAGGTCCTAGAAAATGTGCCACCGTAGGGAATCCAAACCCTGAAATATTAATAACCTAGATGGGATTAGACCCAGTTAAGTTCCAATTGACAGACCGAAGTTTGTCAAGAAACAATTTGGGTCTCGATATTTATAACACATAAGGAATTTGCAGAAGGAATTAATCGACCTCGAGAATTCAGGACCATAGACTTAGCAAGTATTGATGAATGATCCCAACAAATCTAAAGAAGGAAATTACTTTTAAACAAATAAGTAGAATTATATTTGTTAACGCTCTATAATTTTCTTGGTTGTGCAAGAAAATTACAAAGGTAACTTCAAACCAACTTTAAGATTGGAAGCTGGCCATTCCAATCTAGAGAGGGATCTCTCTTTGAATCTCCTACTCAAGGTCACTACAATAACAGGTCGTTCATATGCTTAGTGGCCAGATCTTCAATAAGATAGGGGTTGAAAATGATTATGGTCATGCAAAGAAGCAAACCATTGGGCATTGGAGTCAAATCAATATCAATCTGGGCACAACAAAAACTAGTGGGGTTAACATTTAATAATTCAAAGCTAGAGAATCATCATCTTTCATATTGTTGGAAGCATTCAATGAGTCAATGCACAAGAGAAAATAACCCATTTCAATAAGGCACCTAACCATGGATGAATTCTACTAAAATTTAGAGAGAATTAACACATAACTTGAACATATAATAAACACAGGTCAAATAATTGAAATATGTAAATTTAATCTGCATACATTTAAATTAACAAGACAAAATATGGCTATGGAAACATGGAGATAACATATTCACAATGAAAATAACAGACTAAAAGATAAATAATTTATGAATCTTCGAGAAAGAAATGTCACCAGTACTTCTGCTCTTTGAGCTTTGATTAATATTAAAAATGTCTCCTTTATAGACAAAGGGTTGTCTCCTCTCCAACTCCCAACCCTTGGTTCTTTGTTTTATAGCTTTATAGAAGTTACATTCTTATTAATATCCAAAGATAATTAATCTCAAACTTGTTCATCCATATTTAGCATACTAAGTAAAAAAATTAAGGAGATAATATTTGGTCCCCAAGTAGAATTGAAGAGGTAGAGGTAGCTCTCCAACTGAAAGTTGATGGGCGTTTTTATAAGAAATAGAAAATAAATAATTCTCGTGAATTTCTAAAAAATAGACTCCAAATATTCCTTCGTAACTCCTAAACCGTGATAGTTGTGTAAACAATGAAGGAGGTTTTTGTAAATAATATTGTTTCCAACAAGATCCTCTTTCTTATTTGAAAAATGATTTTTTATCACCTTGTCAACAAGGCCCAAAGTTAATGACTAAAACAAGAAACCATTTAATATTTAAATCTAGAAAAATGGGTTGCAAAGATTCCTCTGTATACTCCAAACCATGACACATGTGTAAACAATGAGAGATTTTTTTGTAAATGGGGTTGTTCCTGCAAAAAATGTCTTTTGTTTTTCAAAAATTCCTTTCCAACTATTCGAAAATTGTGCTTGAAGACAATGACCAAAACAGGAATTATTAGAGTGTTACAGGAAATTTTGGCATCGCCTTTGCTCTGTCACTTTTGCCACCCCTAAGATTAACTATGTATAGGCGTTTACCATGAATCATAATAACCATCTCCATTGATCCAAATTGGAAACTTTTAAAACCCTCATTTACTGATGCACGATTGTAGTGTGGTCGATTTTATTTTGGTATGCTACCTATTTGCATAGAAAAAATATTTTGTAGTTCCTATTTTTGCACAAAAACAATATTTCGTAGGGACCCTATAAAATCGATTTTATTAAATTCCAAGTCACATTTAAACTTACATTAGATTACACAAAACTTTCATTAGTTATTAATTTATACAAAATCTTAACATACTCTCTATCCATAAAAAACTTATTGTCTTTGAGTATAATCAATAAACAAGGAGAACAACCTGATAATTGAATTAAAGTTGTAATCCAAACTAAGTCTTTTGTCTTAATATGACCTTCACCTTAGGCTCAGATGTAACTGAACAAAACCAAGACATAGCTGACTTTTCAAAGGAATTCTCAACTTTTGCAAATGTAAAAAACAGTTGTCACCTCGCGAGGCAACAAAGAACCGCATAGACCAAGTGCCTAGTCATTGGGTTGCTCTTAACCCTAAAACATGCAATCTACAAACAAACCTATGGCCTGTTCTTTCCAAAATACTAACCTAGAAACAAAAGTGCAAACTGGAAACCAAATTGTACACTGTTGAAAATACTATTACTAGAACCTAAAAACATATACTGAAAATTGAACTAAACATTTCTAAAAATAATGCTCAACTATGATCTTATTCGCATACCAACATCACTGCCCAATCCATGTAACCATGAAATGATATGGCTACTCACTAGAATTCTTCTCAGACCTTCCTTGAGCAAACACAAAAAATTAAAAAGAGGAAACACAAACTCCAACCTGAATCAAATCCCTGTGTTGGTGAATAATACAAAACCCACCTTCTCTGATGACTATAATAGACTGAAAAAAGAGTACTCAAAAACATGAATAATTACCTACTCTTTAAAATCAACAAAAAGAAAAGGATATCCTTTATGATTAAATGCTAGTCTTTGTTCTATTTCATCCATCTCTAGCTCATTTTCAAAATGTAAGATAGCCACCTGTTCATATTTCATATAATCTATAGCAAGACAAGGATTTATATAGTCTTGAATTTATTCAAATGAAACAACAATCTTATGTGTTTGAGGAAAATCTGAAAATGTTCCTTCATGTACCTCAACAAGAGTGTTATCTTGGACTTTAAAAATTTATGAATTTATCAATTCCAAAGATGTAAAATCATGAATATTTTTTGTACCATTTGAGGGATCTAAAACAACCTGCTCTTCAATGAGTTATTCAAGAGATAAGAGAATTGTAGAAGACATTGATTGGCTATGACATACTTTCTCTTGGTCACCTAAAATCTAACAAGATTGTTGAATTTCTTCGAAGGAACATGGCCTTGATCATTAAAATCCCAATAAAATTTATGTTCAGCTAAAAGAGAAGTTAATGTATGTTGAAAGTTGTTCACGATGTTTGAAGGAATTTTCGCATAAGGAGTTCATAAACTCCTCATCACCATATAAAGTTACCATGCCCCGAATGAAACTTTCAACATGCTTGTAGAAATTCTCAACCAGCAATAAAAAATGATATGACTCTTTATATTTCTCAAAAATTACTGAATGAAAATCCTTAATAGAATACAATCTATCAGGGGGTGGGGGTGCAACTTTTTGTACCAAGATCTATTTTTGCCCTCCAAGGATACCATGAACATTTTCATTAAACATTCACCATGAAACTCAACACCATGCCTATGTATAATCATCTAAAACTTAACCAAATGAAACACAACATCATCCCAGTCCTCATCTTTGAATCTTGGAAAATATGATTGCCAATTTATACGAGGAATATGATTTGGAAATATAGGAATATGACCACGATTCATAGGGGAATACCTTTTAATGTTTGAATCCATCTTGAAAGCAGTGGATTCACCGAGAAATTTTTGAGGCTACTAATTCTCTTCGAATAGTGGAGTCGCAATGAAGGTTTTGAGATTTGGATTCTTCGAAAATTGGAGTCACCAAGTGAATGATCCACAACTTGATTATGTCTGATCCTTGTTCACCATCAATTATCAGATATGGATCATTATCATTCTTTCCCAAGGAAGATTCAACTTTCACTCCCTGAAAATAGTACCAAAATGTTAGCACTCTGTAATTTTCTTAGTTGAGGAAGAAAATTACCGACGGTAACTTCAAACCAACTTTAAGATTGGAATTTGGCCCTTCCAATCTAGAGCGGGGCCTCTCTTTGACTCTATGACTCAAGGCCACTATAGTAACATGTCATTCATATGCTGAGTGGTAAGATCTTCAGTAAGGCAAGGGTCAGAAATTATTATGCTTAGGAAGAGAAGAAAATCATTGGGAAATAAAGTCAAATCAATATCAATCTCAGCGCAATAATCTAGGTGCAATAGAAACTAGTGGGTGTAACATTCAATAATTCAAAGGTAGAGAATCATCATCTAGCCAGATCTTCGTTTAGGCAAGGGTCAAAAATTATTATGCCTAGGAAGAGAAGAAAACCATTGGGAAATGAAGTCAAATCAATATCAATCTAGGTGCAATAGAAACTATTAAGTGTAACATTCAATAATTCAAAGGTAGAGAATCATCATCTTTTAGACTGTTGGAAATGTTCAAAGAGTAAGAAGACATGAGGAAAGAGGAAAACAACGCATACAACACATTTCAATAAAGCACCTAGCCATGGAAGAATTTTACTGAAACTTTAGATATAATTCACATATAAATTGAATGTATATAAATAAACAAGTGAGCGAGTTGAAATATATAAATGCCATGGATGAATTTTAATTAAACTTTAGATATAATTCACACATAAATTGAATGTATAATAAATAAATAGGTGAGAGGATTGAAATATAGAAATTTAAACCTCGTACATTCCAATAAAGAAGATAGAATTTTGTTATGGAAACATGGAGATAACCTATTCATGGTGAAAAAACCTTACTAAAAGATTAACAAATTCTAAATCTTAGAGAGATAAATGTAAATAATGTAAACAGTGCTTTTCTATGTGATTTTTGATTAATATTAAAAATGTCTCATGTATATACAAAGGGTTTATCACCAAGTCAAAATAGAAAAAATTAATTTTGACGATTTTTTAAAAATAAGCTCCAAAGATTTATAATTGTGCAAAAATATTTTTCTGTAAGTAATCCATTTCCAAGAAAATCCTCTTTCATATTTGAAAAATTCATTTTCAGCTACTCGAAAACAATGCCCAAAATTAATGACTAAAACATAAAATCATTTAATATTTAAATATGGAAAGATGAGGTGGCTCTCTAAAAGATTTTTTGGAAACTAAGCTCCAAAGATTCAAAATTGTGTAAAAACTAAAAGATTGTTTTTGGTAAATAATCTAATTGGCAAGAAAATCCTCTTTCATATTTGAAAAATTCATTTTCAAACAATGCCCGAAATTAATGACTAGAATATGAAATCATTTAATATTTAAATATGCAAATTCCTTTTTATCCTCCAAACCATGACACCTGTGTGTAAAAACTGAGAGACTCTCATTAAAAAAACATATTTGAGTTTTCAAAAAATCATTTCCAAATGTTTAGTTACTGCGCTTGAAGATGACGGCCAAGACAAGAAACAACAAAGTGATATAGAATATTCTGGAAACGCCTTTGCTCTATCACTTCATATTCGTCAGCCACTCCTTGGATTAATTATGTATATACATCCACCTTGGATCATAATAACCATTAGCCTTGATCTAAATCAATCCATGTTGGAAAATTTTAAAACCCTTGTTGTCTGGATGCACAACTACAGTGCGTTGGATTTTATTTTGGTAGCGCCATCTTTTTGCGCAGCAAAAATATTTCGTAGCACCCCTACAAAATCCCTTTTATTAACTTATGAGTCACGTTGATACTTACATTGGATTACATAAAACTTGCATTCATTAAAAACTATACAGAATCTTCACATACTCTCTATCCATAAAAAACTTAGTGCCTTTAAGTATAATCTATAAACAAGGAGAACCACCTAATAAGTCAAGGCCTGTCCATTCTCAAATAGTTGTAGGCCCTTAATCTTACCAGATTCTTTAGCATGCTTGATAGACCGACCAAGTCCTTCCATCATGAGGATGAAGAGAAAGGGAGAGAGCAAGTCTCCCAGCCTAAGGCCTCTAGAAGGAATAAAAGTCTCACAGGGAGAACCATTAACCAATATTGAAAAGCCAGAGGAAGTTACCAAGGCCATGACCCATCTAACCCAGTTATGATCAAACACAAAAGAAATAAGAACTTTTCTGATGTAGGACCAGTTCAACTTATCATAGGCTTTGGCTAGGTCCAATTGCATGATCATTCCAGCCTTCCTATTTCTAGTCAACGAGTGCACCACCTCGTGTGCTTGAATGATGTTATTGAGAATTTGTCTACCTTCCACATAACCTGATTGTTCCACAGAAACTAGTGTAGGAAGAAGAGGTTTGAGTCTATTGGCCAATAACTTGGATATTATCTTGTATACCACATTTCATAGAGCTATGGGTCTAAACCTATCTGGAGTTTGAGCATTGTCCTATTTAGGGATCAGGGAGATGAAGGAGGTATTGAGCACCTCCAAAATAGTTTTGTTCATCCTAGAATCTTCCACTGCATTCAGAATGTCCTGTTTAACAATATTCCGGCAAGCTTTAAATAAATCGACATTGAAACCATCAGGGCCTGGCGCTTTGCCATTTTTCATATTGTTTAGGACCTCACTAGCCTCCTCTTCAGTCACTAGCCTATTAAGGTTGAAATTATCCTCTCTAGACACTAGCTTAGGTTTATGTCTTGTTAAGTCCTTGATAAAATGCTCTCTATCTAAAATGGTTTCCTTTGCCATACCTCGAAGGTGCTAAACTAACACAGCTTCTATGTCCTCATGGGAGTCAAGAAGATTCCCTTCCATGTCCTTGATCGAAGAGATCCTATTGTGAGCTCTATTCGCCATGGTGGATATGTGGAAAAATCTATGTTTCTCTCTCCTTCTTTTAGCCATTGAACTCTAGATTTTTGTCTCCAAAATATTTCCTCTTATTTACACAAATTCTCCCAATCTTGATGATGTTTGGCTGCTTGATCACTTCTAACTTTATCAAATCCATCTGTGATAAGGGCTTGGTTGAGTTCCTCCATTTTATCTTCAATAGATTTCTTTTCTACAAAAATATTGCCAAGTTCAGTCTTGTTCCATTCTTTGAGCCTGAGCTTGATGTGCTTTAATATTTTGTGAAGAGGGAACATTCTTTTACCCTGAATCTGCAAATCTTCTGACCACCAATTTTCAATATTTCTGATGAAATCTAGGTGGGTAAGCTAGATATTCTAAAATCTGAAAGGTCTGTTCCTGGGGGTACCAATGTCTTGAACCTCTAGTTGAACCAGCAAGTGATTTGAGCCTCCAAAGCGGAGAACTCTCGCTATCATCTCCTTGTCTGAGAGCATAAGGTCCTCTGAGATAATGAATCTATCTAACTTGGAGGCAACATGAGACTCTCCTCCTATTTTATTGTTCCAAGTAAATAGACCATTGCTCGTATCAGTGTCAACTAGCTTCATCTTATCTATAAAAGTTTGAAATGTTAAAGGGTCTTTGCTTAGAGATTTGGTTCCCCCTTTTTCTTCGAAAGTGATCTGATCATGTTGAAGTCCCCCCCCCCCACTCCCCCCCCCAATGATCCAAGGTATACCTGCATGTCTGTCTCTGAGATCCACAAGAGAATCTAGAAACCTGAGTTTATCATCCATTCTTTGAGGACCATAAACATTCGTGACCAAATAGGTATCCCTATCTCCCACGGGCTGAATAACCATTGATAAATAATTCCTAGATGCCTTAGCATCTATTATGCCAATATTTTGGGCGTTCCAAAGAGTGAGTATGCCTCCTGTTGTATTCTTTGCTTTGACTTCTAGAAACTCAAATCTATTTAGCCATTTGCTATGTATTTGTTTTATCTTTTGAATGGAACATTTAGTTTCCTGGATAAATATCATATCGTGAGCTGCTTGTTTCATTCTATTACTAAATATTCTTTGTTTTCTTTTACTACCTAAACCCCTGATATTCCAAGATGTGAACTTCATAATTAAAGATTTGTAAAGGAGTAGCTGGTTAGATCTTTCATCTTACCTGAATCTATCATTAGCTTTCCACATTCCATCAATAGCTCATTCTGCTTTTTCCTCCCTCTTTTCTTTCCTGGGTTTCTAGGTGTTAATCCTAGTGTAGTTTTCATAGTCTTCACACCTTCATTACCCTACTTTTCAATGTTATTTTGCCTCTCTAGCCCATTAACCTGAGTTTTCCATATAAATAGTTGTTGTACTCTATTGAACTCTTCTTGAGGTAACGAGCCTACCCCTCCCATGGTTCCCTGTTTCAATAACCCTTCCATATCTAGGTGTTATATGTCAAGAATCTTCTGTAGCTCGTGGTCCTCCAATTCCATCTCACTCTAGCTCATTTCTTGGTCCATTTCCAGTTCTGCGTTACTCATCATAGTCTCTTTCTGTTTATGAATATCCTGTGTTTGTTCACGGTCTTCATCTCTTCCCTTCTCCTCTAGACTACCTCCCATAGCCTAATATGCTTTTGTTATCACTTCATATTCTTCAAGTACTTGGAACCTATTCTGACTGGCCTATTGCCCTTCATTTTGATGTTGCTTTGGCCCCCTTTTTCCCCCTTTTCCTCTATGTACCAATTTTTGAAAGCTTTCAGTGCCTTTCATTGTATTAGCTTTACTTTTGTTCTCTACTTTACTGAGAGGGCAGCCTCTGAATAGGTGCCCATGCTCATGGCATATGCAGCATCTGAATGGAATATGCTCATAGTCTATTGTTTTCACCCACTCTTCGTCAACAACTTCCAAGATTACTTCATCTGGAGGAGCTCCAGAGAGATCCATCTCCACACATATTCTTGCAAAGGAAGTATATTTCCCCTTCTCGTGGCGTCAGAAGCTTTGACAAAATGCCCTAATTTATTTCCAATGGCAGCTAACGATTCACTTTGCCAGTAATCAAGAGGTAGAGAGTAGATTCTAATCCAAACCAGGACCGAAGTAAAAGTCTCATGCTTCGGAACAAAATTCATAATCCATAGCTGGATATAGAGGCCTGTTGCTACGTAGAAGTACGGCCCTCCTTCAAACACTCTGTCTATCTTCAATATTTGTGAAGACCACAGTGAAGAATCCCTTTGACCCAAGATGTAGGTCTATGCTCCCTTTTGGTTTCCAGTGGTATTTAATCGATGTCTGTAAAGCTTTTTTCAGTGGGCCATAATCCCATGAATTTACAAATGATAGCATATGTCTGCATGTGGTCATTGTGTGCGTATAGAGCAGGATCATTTAATACTACTCTGGTTGTGATCTCAGCTTTGGGTTTACATGGTCCCTTTTATGCTTTGTCTTTTGTTCCTTGTTCCTTGTCTTCTTCCTCATTAACCTTTGTGCTATTATTATCCCCTGTTTTGGTACCATCTAGCTCCTTTTCAATGTTCCTTTTCCCTTCTTCTGAAGTACCTCTGTCATTTTCTATTTGTTTCTTACTTCTACTGGCCATAGCTTGCTTCTAGGAGGGAGTGGAGTTCCCTCTTTTTCACCCTTCCATGGAGATCAACCCCTACAAAAGTCTGGAAACCCTAGTTGTTCGCCCGCCGCGTATCCACGATTTTAGCACGCCTCCGAATTCATTTCTCCATTTTTTAGAGACAATTGTTTTAACCCTGTACAGAAATTACCTGCATACGAATTCTAAATCACATAAAAATGCGAGAGCATAACACATAAAACACATATAAACAGAGATTTCCCACTGGATCCCAAAACCGGGACTACCAGCTTGATTTTTCATTATGTTCCTTTCAATGTTACAATACATATTTATACATACTGAAGCATCCAATACCATGGACCGAAAACCATCGCGTCCAAATAACATGTGCGAAAATCATGCACAAAACCATAGGTGGGTCCGCCCAACCTAACATAGGGTCCAAAACCAAAATTTTCCGGGGCGCTGCCCCAGACCCCATAAAGTGGGGTTACGGGTACCCCACAAACCCCTGTTAACTATGTGGAAAGAATATAACACAACCCAACAATCTCCCACTTGTTGTTTTCTTTCCACTACAAAAGTCTGGAAACCCTAGTTGTTTGCCCACTGCGTATCCACGATTTCAGCACGCCACCGAATTCATTTCTCCATTTTTTAGATACAATTGTTTGGAGTCAATCAACTCTACTATTAGTGATTATTTTAATTTATGTGTTATTTCAAAAATTAATTTTGATTTGTATTATTTTTTCTTTATAAAATGTGTTTGTAAGATATTTATGATTGGTTATTTATTATTTTATTTTAATGTCATTTTGATAAATAAATTAAAAAAAAAAAACTAAATGCACATTTTGCTATTTAATAAATAAAAATTAGAAATTTAAAAAAAAAAAAAAAAAAAAACATTTAATAAAAACCCTTATCAATATAATAATTACTTATTTTGGTAGTTTTTGATTGTTGAAAAGCAAAGGGATTTTCCGTGAGCGTGATTAGTAGTCTTGTTTTTGAAGTTCTTTGAAAAAGAAAAAAAGTTTTCCTTTCAATTGTATGTTAAGCGAAAGATTAATAAACACCTTTGGCAAGAGATTTATCAATTAATGGTGGTGGAGGAGAAGATGGGATGAGGGTTTGGTCGCAAGAAGGATCGTCTGAGCCATGGCCGACTAGGCCAAGGGCCTAGACCCTTGCAAGCATGGGTACATAGAATGATGATGGAGACTCTGATGTACAAGGCAAGTGGCAGACAAAACTTTTTGACAAAGACAGCTGGGGGAACTTGCAAAGGAGTTTTTGGAAATAAGGGCTTATCCCTGTGAAAGAGATGAGAGCTAATGCGCTGGCACCATATCCGGAAGACTCGAGTTGCTACATTGTTTTGCGTTAGAAGGATCAAGCCGTTTGTAGTTTTTTAGGTTTTGCCTGCAGGGAATATTAACCATGGTTAATCCAAGAGAAGCTATTGACCTGGATCCAGCACCGGAGGACATCTTATTGATGTGGGGAAAAGATCTAACTCCTCATAATATTGAATGGTATTTTAGGTCCGCAGGGAGTCAAGGGTATGAGAAACTCCCACCGGGAGAGATATGGGTTAACAACTTTTCTAAGGGCTCACTGGAAGGGCATCTAGATCTGGCTGGACTGCACAATCTCGACGCAAAGGGTTTTCAGGAGGCGTGCTTTCAGAAGGAGAGATTTCATCAAGTAGGAACCCCTCTCTCGCTACAAGGAAGTAAAGGAAAGACCTCTACATTGGGTTTCCTCTTATCAGGAGGCCTTGAAGATATTGTAAACTTTGGCTCGATTTGAGGGTTTCGGAATAGTGTTGAGACAGAAAGGGCGCCCACAGTTGTCAGAACCGTCTTTCCCAAAAGTCTGGTAAGCCCTAGCCGGACTATAGGACCGATGGATACTGGAGTAGGAGGGATATTGGAATCGAGAACAAACCACAGTGGATCAGGTTCTGGGAGGTAGGATGTGGTTATTGATACCACAGAAGGGCTAGACAAAGGTTCAGGCAACAAATCAACTCCAGATACCATCGCTCAGAGGAACCCTATATCGGAAAAATAAGCGCAGGAGCAGCAATAGGGGATAAAGAAGAATGTCGCGAGCACTCAAACTAGGGAGGAGGGTTTTGAGATAAAGAAGACAGGGGAAAAAAGGAAAAAACAGAAACCCATTAAGAAGAAGGATTTCAAAGCTAACTTAGTGCTGGGAATGGATGTGCAGGTGGAAGAAGCCTTAGAAGTGGCTGAATGTACCCTTGTTGGAAGAGTGAGGGGCAAGAAATACACAACCCAATTCATTAAAATCTGGGGAGAGCAGCAATGGCAGGCGGACCTAGTAAAAAACTTCAAGGTCTCGGCCCTAGCTAAAGGATGGTTCATGGTGAGATTTGAAAATAAAAAAGTGGCAGATTGGGTAGTAGAGAGGAATTGGGCCTTTGGGAATTACCCAGTGTTATTCAAGCGATGGAGCCCGATGTTTGATGCGTTGCATGAAAGGACAGATGTGTTTCCAGTTTAGGTTTGAGCATCGGGATTGCCCTCCTTCCTTTGGGTGGAATCGGTGTTTAAGTCTATCGGGAATCTCCTGGGCACTTACCTGGAGGCGGACATGTCCTTTATTCAAACTCAAAACAAAGCGATGGCTCGAATCTTGGTTAATTTAAACCCTAGAGGCAGTCTTACAGAGATAATTAAAATTCGATAGAAAGATTATGTCTTCAAGCAGCCTTTGGACTATGAACATCTTCCCTTCAGATGTCATAGATGCCATGTCTACGGCCATATTAGCAGAGACTGCCCCTAGGGAAGCGTCGAAGAAGGCATCAGAAGATGATTGAAGAGGAGGGCAAGGAAGTAGATCAAAATCAGCCTTTTCAGACTGTGGAGATAGAGGAGAATCAGTAGGTGGAGGCTATGGATGTGGATAAAAATCAGGAGGGGAAGCCAATAGATCAGGCCTCAAATATCTCTTCAGGCAGGAAAGGAACATTCAAAACAACGCCCAACAATGAAAGTTTGATCCAGGATCCATTCAAAGGACCATCAGCTTCCACAAATGCAAACCCCATCGAAGACTTAACGGGTATGAGACTAGACTCAAGTAACCCATCTTTATTTCCTTCTGAAATTAAAGATGATTGCTTGATTACTGGTTCACATCGCAAAAATTGCATGCTTGATGATCAAACTCATGTTGAAAATGATGTTGAAAACCTCACGGCTGCTATCCCTTCACTAGATCTAAATCGTGAAGATGACCTGAATGAGGAAGTTAAACTAGATTCTATCACTCCTGCATGTCACTATAAGCTTCGATCTTTAGATAAAAAACCTGTGATTTTAGGATCGATTGCCAGAATAGGTCTGACCTCCTCTCAAAAATTGAAAAGAAAAGTGAGGGGTATAAATTCCAACTTATTTAAAGCACAGGTAAGAGCGAAGTTTGATGTGGCAGACGGGAAATAGATGTCAATCCATGGGGCGCTTAGAGCAGTGCATCCCCAAGAGAATGTAATCAAATGATTTTTTCATCCTGGAATTGCAGGGGTTTAGCCAGTAAACCCAAAAAACTGGCCTTAAAGGAGATGGTCATGAGTTCGAAACCTGATATTATTCTATTACAAGAGACCCTAGGTAAAAGTATAGAAGTAGAAACAGCATTAAAATCTCTGCTCCCGGGTTGGCAATTTATAACAATGGATTCAGTTGGCCACTCAGGAGGTTTGGCAATTGGATACAGAGAAGGAAGACTGAGAATCATAAACCAATGGGGTATGGATCATGCTATAGGAATGGAGATTCAAACTCCAGAATTTGGCTTCCCTTTAATGATCCTAAACATATATGGGCCTTGTCTGGGGAGGATGAATTTCTGGAATGACCTTCTGTCAAAATGAATTATGGGAAGCCACAATATGGTCTTGGGTGGAGATTTAAATTTCTCAATAGGAATCGTCGAGGCCTGGGGACCTGCGACAATAGAGGACCCTCTATAAGACTTTTTTCTGAACGCTATAAATTCCCATAACCTGATAGACGTAAATCTTATCAAGCTAAAACTAACCTGGAGGAATCAAAGAGTTGGAGAAGCTAGAATTGCTAAAAGATTGGATTGATTTCTCTTAAGTGAAGACCTGGCTACCAAAATTCCATTGTTTCGGCAATGGGTAGGAGAGGGAGGAAACTCGGATCATTTCCCAATCTTTCTAGAGCTTTCCAAACCTCCTAGGAAACCAACAGCTCCATTAAAATTTAATGCATCATGGCTGCAAGAGGAATCCTTCAATAAACTATTTAGTGAAACCTAGAATCATCCAGATGGAAGCTCTCAGGAAGGGAAAGGATTCATGTTCATGGAAAACTTAAAAAGGCTAAAGAAAGCAACCATTGAATGGGCAAAGACCAAGATGCAAAGACAGAATGAGGAATTAACCCAAATCTATGAAGAGCTCCCAGGGATGGAAAGTACGGAGTCAGATGGCTACGCATCGCAGGAGTCAAAGGAGAGAATCTTATTGCTTGAAAAACACAGGGATCAAATTTTATTGGCAAGACAGGAGGAATGGAGGTTGAAGAGTAGAGCGATATGGCTAAAATCCAGGGACGAGAACATGAGATTTTTCCATAACTATGCAAAAGGGAGGAAAAAATCGAATACAATTTGGAAATTAAAGAATGAGGAGGGAAGAGAGGTTAACACTTTTCAGGAACTCTCGAATCTGGGGAGAAATCACTTTCAGAATATATTTGTTGATCAAGGAGAGATCACAATAGCAGAAGTAATCAAGACTGCCCAATGCTTCCCTCGGTATGTGGAGGAGGAAGAAGTGGAGAGCTTAATGAACAAAGTTTCAAAGGAGGAAATCGAAAGTGTTATTAAATCAATGGCAAAAGACAAGAGTCCAGGTCCGAATGGGTGGACCATAGAACTCTTCCAACATTTCTTTGACCAGATTGGGGCAAAATTAATAGAGGTGGTGGAAGAGTCTAGGAAAAAAGGAGAGGTATACAGTCCCTTCAATGCAACATTCATAGCACTTATACCTAAGAAGGAAGTCCTAGAATCTTTTGAAGACTTCAGGCCAATTTCCCTATGTAATAGTATATACAAAATCATCACTAAAGTGACTGCAGTCCAAATAAAACCGATCCTATCAAGATGTATCACAAATGAGCAGTTCAGTCTTTTGGATGCTTGTCAGATCCACGAAGCTATAAGAGTGGCACAGGAAACTATTCATAGTGTCAAGCAGATGAAGAGGAAGGGAGCAATGATTAAAATTGACTTGTCAAAAGCTTATGATAGAATCAACCGGATTTATCTAAGGATGCTCCTCACCCATTTAGGATTTAAACATGATTTCATCAGGTGGATAATGGGATGCATCACTAGTGTCAGCTTTGCAATTCTCATAAACGGTGCAGCCTCACCTTTCTTCAAAGGATATAGGGGATTAAGACAAGGTTGCCCCTCACCCCTGCTCTTCCTTCTGGTGGCAGAGGGACTAAGTCAACTGATCCGCTTGGCCAAAATGGAGGGAAATGTAAAAGGTCTAGAAGTAGCAGTCAACATGTTCATAACCCATCTCCTGTTTGTAGACGATATCTTACTGTTCTCCAATGGAAATTTGAATGAAATCAAGGAATTAAAAAATATTCTTGACCTCTTCATGAAAGTGACAGGGATGCAAATAAATTACAGGAAATCCCAGCTAATTATGGAAGGATTAGACAGGCTTGAGAAAAACCAGATAACCTCAATTCTTCCCTTTGATGTGCTCAGCATGGAGAATCCTTTCAAATATTTAGGTTTTTGGCTGAAGCCTAATGCATAGAGGAAACAAGACAGGAACTGGCTGGTTGCAAAAATTGAAGCCAGAATCTCGCACTGGAGCTACAAATGGATCTCCAGAGGAGGAAGATTGACTTTAATCAAATCTGTGTTACTAGCCATGCCAGTCTATTGGGCAGCATTAACATGGGTCCCAAAAGGGATTCTAGATAAGATAACAAGAATTTGCAGTAGATTTCTCTAGGCGGGCTCAAAGGAGGACTCAGTACTTCCATGGGTAGCCTGGGAAAAAGTGGCAAGACCTATAGAATTGGGAGGATGGGGGATAAAAAATCTCATTGATTTCAGTGTCTCTCTGGCAGCAAAAGCAGGATGGAGAATCATCAAAATGGAAAATTTATGGACAAGAGTGGTGAAGAGGAAATATATAGACCCTGTACCTTTAGAAGAATGGATCAGGAACCCAATCAAGGAAGGGAAAAATGCTTCGGTGGTTTGGAAAGCCACAGTGAAGGCTTTCAAGGTGATTGAACAAGATCTGGCCTAGCAGATTGGTAATGGGGAAAAACTGAGGATAGGAAAAGACCCCTAGGTTGGATGCAATGAAAAATTTTCCCTTTCCCCTGGACTAATCAGACATCTAGAATCTAAAGGCATCTTTTCCCTAAGTCGGGTCGAGAAAATTGGCTTCTCTTCTATATGGGGGCAAGCTTGGAAATCTGGAGAAGAACTAGGCCTACGACCTGTCTAGTGGAATGAGTGGAAAGAATATACCGAAGAGCTAACTAGATCAAATGTAAGGATAAAGGACAGATAGGATTAGCTAGTTTGGGCACATGTGGAAAATGGATCTTACTCCCCAAAATTTGGGTACAAATTCCTAATGTCAAAAAAAGGCTGGGGAGATCCGGAATGGTGGGCCAAGCTGATATGGAAACTGAAATGCCCAGCAAAATCCAAACTATTCTTTTGGTGTATTCTAAAAAGGAAAATTCCTACATGGGACATTCTTCAATCCATGTATAAACAAGGTCTGTGGAGATACCCATTATGCAAATCAAAATCTGAAACCATTAGACATTTGTTTCTATTTTGTCCATTTGTTAAACAAGTATGGGCGGAGGTTGGGTAACTCATTAAAAAACAGGTTGTTTGGGAGGGGGAAAACTTCCATGAGGAATGGGACAAATGGTGGCGTCAATATCCTGAGGGGAATATGTGGAATCTACCTCCCATCATCTGTTGGGGGGTCTGGATCGCAAGGAACAAGAGTATATTTTTGGATAAGGAAACCTTAGCTGAATCAATAGTGGTTCAATGTTCTTCTATCCTTTCAAATATTCCTGAATCAGAGGAAGAAAGAACCCCCAGGCAGATAAGGGAGGAACAAATCAAAGAAGGAGTCCCATGGGCCTATTTTGACAGGGCTTCTCAGAACAACAAAGCAGGAGCAGGGATGATCATCCACCTAAATGAAAATCAGACTTTAAAAGCTTCAGTGGGTCTAGGCATGGGGACAAATAACTTTGCAGACTTATCAGCTCTAAAACTTCTTCTATGCTGGCTCATTCACAGAAACATCCTCACGGTTCAGATCTTCTGAGATTCTTTAATTGTCATAAAATGGGTCAATGGTCAAAGTAGTTGTCAAAATTATATGCTGAGACATTTATTAGAAGAAATACAGTCTTTAAAACTCTCTTTTAATGTGTTTTCAATATGCCATATATACAGGGAGTGAAATGTTGCAGCATACAAGCTTTCTAAGAAAGGTTTGCAGCAGGTTTTGGGCAGCTTGAAAGTAGTAGAAGAGACTCATGGACAGATCCGTGTGTCGGATGAGCCTCCTCACACCTAGTGTTTTTTCTTTATTAATGTAGTATTAAAAATATTTCTATAATTTTACAATGCTTGCTATCATACTGGTACTATTGATATATATTGGATACTAAGTTTCCATAGTTTTGACTACTTTTTATTTTCATTTTAGGTTGTTTTCCTCCTATGAGGAGACCCAGGAAATAGACAAAGAACTGGCATCTCTTGATGGATAATGATTTTTGGACTGGTTACAATGTTTGTTTGCTGAAAACGTAAACTGTGTTTGAAGTTTACGTCATCAGAGGATACATTGTTCAGTTTTTTGTGCAGAAAAGACTGTCATTTTTCTGCAGTAGCTTTATGAGATCATCATACAGCAAAAGAAATGCCCAGACATATACTTGTAACTTTTTATTCTGCTTAATAAAAAGTTCGCTTTTTCTTTGGAAAAAAATAATTACTTATTTTAAATTTATTTTTTATAATTATTTTAAA
>APFE030241241.1:7308-41927 GCA_000404065.3 Pinus taeda
CAGTTGAAATTGATTACTGTCAACTTCAGCCTATTCAGTTGAATTCAGATCCCAATCCACCAGCCTCAGTCTCACAGCGAGCAAGGACTCCAGTTGTAGATGCTTCCTCTGCTCAGCCACGACAGAAGCGCAGCCGCATATCTACTCTATCTCAGCATGCATCTGCTGCAGTTGCACAGCCTGCTAGTGGTACCACTTCTACAGTTGCAGTTGGAGATGATGATGAGGAGGAGGAGCCATGGGGCTCCCTGTTTGAGTCTGATGATGATGATCCAGAGATTGATCGACATGATCTTGGCTCCTCTGGCAGTAGCTACTAGCCAGTGGTACTAGACTACTAGTACTGGAGTCTGGTCACCATCACAGTTTACTTTTGTTGTAGAGGCCATTTCTAGCCTCCTTGGTTATGTGTTTTTTGTTTTGAGTCTTTGATCATGTATGACAAGTTTGACTTATTATTTGCCATTTGGGTACCATTTGATATATTGGATTGGTCATGAGCCCTACTTTGATCATAAATGTTGTCTTCATCTATATATAAGCTTGTGGTTTGAAACAATGAATGAAAAGCTTTTAAATTATGGTTAAATCTCAAAATTATGTTTTATAAAAAAAAATAAATATTAATGTATTTTTTACAACGACCGAGTCATTGAAATCGAGCCGGCCAAGTCATTACCGTTTCGGAGTCGGAGTCGGAGTCAATCCTCGGCCGAGTCGGAGTCGGAGTCGGAGTCAATCCTCGGCCGAGTCGGAGTCGGAGTCGGAGTTTTAAAACTATGGGGCCCATAACTTTGGGATGCTAAGCCCACAAATGATTTACATGCAGGTTCAGTTGTACCTCGTTTTAATAACCTGCTCTCAGGTTGAGGTGCACCATCTTTAGATAATTGGCCAGTCGGTACTCAGCCTTACATAGAACATAGGGATAAATCTGTCAGTAGGAAGTGGAACGAACTCTTCTGCTTCAAACGTTAAACTAAATGGCTGTAGGCCACTTTCTTGTCATCAACAACCCTATATTTTTTATTAGGAATTGTTATTTTGGTTGTACGTAGTTTCCCTTGAATTTCTTGTAACCACAGAATACTGCTCTTACTGAAACTGCAGGGCCTAGATTCTGCTCCGAATTGAAGAATCTTTCCAGCTCTTAACTAGAGATCATGGGACACTGGATTCATGGGATTGCAGATTTAGTTGATGTCCTGGATTGAAAGATTGAGGAATTTCTCCAACTCTTAACTAGAGATCGTGGAAGACTGGAGTCTTGGAATGCTGTCCTGGATTGAAGTATTCATTCCACCCTTTAATTTACTAAAATTGTATAACAAGCACGTCATTCTCAATTGTCCGAAACTAAGAGAAAACAAAATTATCCAAATTTTCTGGAAATAAGCAAATGTAAATTAGTGTTTCAAGAAAGTGGGAATAAGTAAGCAGAAAAGAATATAGATGTTAAAAAGGTAAAAGCACACTCTTGATGTAGTCAAATAAAGAGAAGCTGAAACCACCCAACTATTTACAAAATGGTTTTGACCTCCTTTCGGAAAGGCTTAATTTTGTGACATATGTCAACCTGTGGTTGAAAGCATCTAAATCATGATGGAAGACTGGATTCTTGGAATTGCAGAATTTGGATGCTGTCCTGGATTGAAGTATCCATTCCGCCCCTTATTTTAATAAAATTATATAACAAGCATGTCATTCTAAATTGTCCGAAACTAAGAGGAAACAAAATTATCAAAACTTTCTGGAAATAAGCAAATGTAAATCAGTGTTTCAAGAAAGTGGGAAAAAAGTAACCAAAAGAGTATATAGATGTTAAGAAGGGAAAAGCACACTGTTAATCTAGTCAAATAAAGAGATGCTCAAACCACCCAACTATTCACAAAATGGCTTTGACTCGCTTTCGGGAAGTCTTAATTTTGTGACATGGGTTAACCTGTGGTTGAAAACATCTAAATCAATGATGGTCTAAGATTAGAAATTAAAGGGCCAGAAAAGCGCACCTGGACATCTAAAGAAATAGGTCTCGTGATTAGAAATTTCTAAAGAAATAGGTCTCATGATTAGAAATTAAAGAGCCAGAAAAGCGCACCTGGACATCTAAAGCAATAGGTCTCATGATTAGAAATTAAAGAGCCAGAAAAGCGCACCTGAAGCAATAGGTCTCATGATTAGAAATTAAAGCGCAAAAAAGCGCACCTGGACATCTAAAGAAATAGGAATAATAGGAGGACTCCACACCGGGCGATGCAGTTGAAATAAGATAGAGAAGTTTTGAGTAATAATATGCACTCTGCATTAAAGTGATTAATGCCATATAGATTAGGATACATACATACTGTTCGATCTGAAAAAAAAAAAAAAAAATAGATCAAACGGTATACATCTCAACCTATAACGTTTTACGGTATATATCTCAACCTATACCGTTTTAATTCCATTGCTGCCGGGCGTATATTAATAACTCAAGATCGTCTGTGTTGATAACCCGCGATCTGAGTGACTCTGGCAGACTAATTACTACTGTTATGGTGGCATAACATGGTAAGGTTTGATTTTTTTATTTTTTTTTCTGAAATGGATTATTGGCAATTCTTAAATTGTCACTTTGAAAACAGAAGAGAAGAGAAGGAACCATCTCCTAACTCGACCCATGGGCCAAGAGATTTACCATGACAACTGCAGGACTAATTGGTTGCATTTCAGGAAACAACACAAGGAAATAATTTAAATCCAAATCCTTCAGAGGAAGGATGTCTTAATTGAAGCGATGTTACTGGTGTGGCACAGTCGATATTGTGAGAGTTGAAAAGATCAAAATCGCCACTTGTGGAGCTTCAATCAATTAGAGCGTAGAGTCCACACAAACCCAAAACCCAGTCTACCTAGCAGCAGAAGCCTAAGGCACTGTTAACTGAGAGACCTTAGCCTCAATTCAAAAGTCATTCAATCTCAACATCAATTTCAAAATATAGCTAGAACAAATATAGCATCCGCCGTCCTGCGAAGTAAATCGAAATTAAAAACTTTGTTTTTCCTCCGTGAAATCAAATAGGAAATAGTGCCAATGGCCCACCCCTCCATATAGGCTTAGGCATAAGGTGCGACATACATAGTTGTAATGAAAACTAAACAATACACCATTGAATTCAGATGCCCATACCAATTAAGCTTCTCTAAGGGATCAATCCTGCTATTCGGCAGCAAACATCGTGCCGGTAATGCAATCCAGCCCACATCCACAAGTTGGGGAAACATCAAAATTGGAGAGAGGGAAGGCAGCAGAGAATGGTCCCACCTGAAATTCTAATTGCCCATCATCATCATCATCGCCCTTGCCCCCTCTGAGTTCCACTTCAGATATGTCCAGCCATACAAACAGAATCTTGACGCTCACCCCTTTCAAGTTCTTGAGAGAGCCCGGGCTGATATTTCCTGAGATTCTTCTCTGATACTTCAGCTGGTACCCTGCTTCGATCCCAAAGATGCATGCCCCATGTCCATCCACCTCCAGAAACACCTTAAAACTCCCGTCTGCATCATTGAGAAAATAGTCCTTGGCATTTGTGGGCAGAATTCCCTTGGGAAACTTAAACGATTCCATTACATCATACACTGACTCCCCAGTACCATTACTATTTGCCCTCGCAGAGATCAAAAGAAATGGAGAAACCAGAACCAGGGCCGCTCCTACCAGGAACGTAATATGCCTACCAGCCATTATCCTTAATTTCCACAACCTTGATCCTTGATCCTTCTATTCTATGTCCAAATATCTTGAGACAGAAAGAGCGCGCATAGGTTGGACCGACGTAACGCATGTAAATGATACCTATCCATGTTTTTACTCTCCTCCACCCCTACATATTTATAACTGAAGTCCTAGTGAGCGTAAAGATGTCGGGACATGGAACTATTCTCGACACAATTTTTGTTTATCGACTTGGTAATATATATACTTCTCGGGCGAAGCCCAGGAGACTTCGGTTCAAATCTCACGGAGTACAGTGACCTGTTATGGTGGCGGCTAAAGGGACGGACTCCCTTCCGATGAGTATGCTCTTGCTAAAATCATAAGATCTTAGTATACCCGATCTACAGGTGATTGGTTATACTCTTGGTGTTATAATGGCAGGTATGAGGTTTGATCCTGGGTCTCCCCTGGATCAAGCTTGATAGTTACCGATTCACCATGTGTTAAAAAAAAATAATATATAATATATATATATATTTTTAATGCAGTGGTAATATTATCTAAATATTTGTATTCTTATTGTTTTTTATGCGGTGGTAATATTATCTAAATATTTGTCCCACAAGTTGGTTTATGGGATGTTTTGTCTTCTACCTAGTTTCAAATTTTATTGAAATATTTTTGGTTAATTATGATTTTGGTTGAAGGGGTAGGTTGTTATGATCTTGGTTAAAGGAGTATGAGTCACTTTGTCAGTGAATTTAGTCTTGCTAAATTATAAATCTGGACTCTTGCTAAATCATAAATTTTTAGTATAATTGGACCTGCACGCGATTAGAAATACTCTGGACAGTTGCAAGGTTTGACCCCGTGTCCAACCCAAATTAGTCAAAAGAGTTAAAAATTCACTATAACTAAACAAAAATTATCCAAACATATATTTCCTTCCTTTTGCAAGGTGAATGTATTTCTTTTGTTTGATATTTAGAGTAAATGGAATTTTTTTTAAAAAAGGAAAAAATAACATTTTATATTAATTTATAAGAGTTTATATTAAGAATATATGTGCCTTTATTTGATATTTAGAGTAAATGGATTTTTTTTCCTAAAGAAAAAACTAATATTTTATATTAATTTATAAAAGTTTATATTAAGAAAATATGTGCATTATTCTTGCGCATCATACACAATATGTGCGCAAACAGTGCTATGTGTTCTAAATGTTACGTCATATTCACTATACACATTATACACAATATGTGCACAAAGAGTACTATGTGGTCTAATGGTCTAATATGTTACACAATATGTGCACAAAGAGTATTATGTGTTTTAATATGTTTAAGTCATATAAGAACACATATAAGCATACTTTAAACTCTAATTGGTAATTGTGTTACCACTATAATTTCCAGATGTTTTATGATATAGACTCTATTATAACTACTATTACAATAAGCTTTAAGTACATCACATTGTTAGACTTCAAAAAGTAATTGGTAATTGGGTTACCATAAATAGTGTTATGCTACCAAGTTTATTAAGGTTATTACTACTATAAATTTTGAGTGAATCACACGGAACTTATAATAAACTCTTTACAAAAACTTTATTTAATAATGCGTGGACTTTCCATTAATCCAGCTTTGACTAAAGATTTAAATAACAATGTATAAATTTAACTTTATAAAACAAAAATTTCTTTATTTTTAAAAATATTTAAAATTTATTTATTTAAAATTAAATGGTTAACTTTGTTTTTGGTTCTATTATGCAATCATAACTGACTTAAATCGTCAATTCATGTCACCATAACCTATTTTTTTCAAAAAAAAAAAAACTCAAAAATATGTATTATATACTTTTTTTAATTTTTAATTTCGCAGTTGTCTATAATGAGACTTTTTGAAAGTTTTTCCGGTGGTTTTATCCGGCAGCAATTTATTGGAATCGCAAGTTTGATAGCTAGTTTCTGCACAATCAAAGGGTCCCAGGGGTTTTTCAGGGTGCTGAATCCAAATATGCAGTTAAAAAACCATTTTAACTACTAAAAATCATGATTTAACCTCGATATCTTCAGCCACCATCATCGGAATTTCCAAAAAGTCGCATTATAGACAACTTCTTTACTTTCAATTCAATAAAAATAATAACTATATAATTTAATATGTTTTTCTTCTTTGAATATATATATTTCCCAATAACAATTTAAATGATTTATTAACCATAACCGAGCATGTAATAAATACAACCACTAAGGCAAAGAAATTCACGTCCTTCAACAATTGGAAATAGAAGAATTGTTAATGTCACTCCCTTTTATATAACTAGTTGGAGATATTACAAATTGAAGTGACACTTAATTTTGCAGTGAAATGTGTCACGGAGCTAAAATTGTCAATTCAAGATTTTTTATTTTACATGGTAAGATTTTTTATTTTACATGGTAAATAAAAGGCAAATAATTAACTTACAGTGAATAAAAAGGTAAATAATCAATAAGTGAAAAAATAAGATATAGTGGCTTGTATTAATATAAGAAATTGGTATTATTATATATAAATTAAATATTTAGTAAATATCAATAAATATCATTTAAATTATGATATATTTTACATTATTTAAAAAAGCTATAATGGAGAATTCACTCTTATTAACTATCTCAAAACATTAAAAACACTTTCATTACTGTATTTCTGAAGTAAGAAATAATAATAACCAATTAATTTAGAAAATTTTATATTAATATCAAACAAAATAATACTTAATGAAACCGTGAAATTTTATGTAGTTAAATATCGGGGAAATAAAACAACATTGTGTAATAAAAATATTACAAAACTCTATATGCAAACATCATTATACAAAAACTACATTTTTTATAAAACAACCAATATAAATAAATAAAAAAGAAAACCTTTATATTTCATTTATTAAAATAAATTCAAAAAATATAAATAAATACAAAAAAGCTCCAAAAAATTGCTTCTTTTTTAATCACATCATTAAACTTATTTTTTTAATTAAATAATAATAAAATTATATAACATATTTTTTTAATTAAATAATAATAATAATAATTATATTATATTAATATTATATATATGTTTAATAAATAAATAATAATAATGAAACATTACCAAATATACCCTATTCTTTTGCATTTTTCAATAAAATTTTACTTGAATTTGATATAAGACACTAGAATTAAAATACCAAAGTATTTAAACTATTTCAACATTTAAAATTCAAATTATCAATTGCAGGTCAAGATATAATGCGTTGGCTTTCAATTAATCAACTTACAATTAGCTTTGTCAATCCAAATCTAAATTTAACCTTATGAAATATTTCCTTAGTCCTCCATAATTTAATGATTCAGTACATATATGGTATAATGTGTGGATATGAAAATTTTCAAAATTAGTCATGTTATTTTTCATATGGATATGTAAATTTTCAAAGTTAATAGTTTTTTTAATTTTTATTTTTATTTCCAATAATTTGTATAATAAAATTAGTGTATATTATTAATTTTTTTATTTGCATTTATATAATTAAGGTTTAAAAAATATTATATTAACATATTTTTATACAATTTTTATGTGATTAAAGATTAACATATCAGAACAACCACTTGTCACCATATTGACAGAGACTTTCTTCATCTTGTCTATTCATTGCATTCAAACTCTTCATTATACCTAGGCTTCCAATCGTACTCAATACTTACTATTATATATAATAGTAAATAATATTGCCATAATATAATATATAAATTGGATAATAATAATTTGCATAATAATTTTGAAGAAAACATATCTATAAAATTAATAATAAGTCATTAAAGGTCATCTTACATGGGAATGTGACTTTTGTAAACAAGTTTGTAGTGTGAAAGATTTCTTATTTTACTTTAATGGCTACATAATCACATAAAGATTTCTTATTCTACTTTAATTGCTACATAATCACATAATGGAGATGACTTAAAATCCAATTGGAATTAGTTTCCACAGGCTGAATTTTGTTAGCATCATTCTAGGAAGTTTATCAAATAAAGTGAAGTGCAACTTCCATGCACAAGTTTATCAAATAAAGTGCAACTTCCATAGCATCATTCTAGGAAGTTTATCAAATAAAGTGCAACTTCCATAACATCATTCCAGGAAGTTTGTCAAATAAAGTGCAACTTCCATGCACAAGTTTATCAAATAAAGTGCGACTTCCATGCACCCATTTTGGCGTAGCTAATTTATACCTTCCTATTTTAAACTTGGATAAGCTTTCTCATGGTATAACATTGAAGAAAAATCTAGCACAATCTTTGAGTCCAAACATGAGTCATAGATCAAAATTTCATCATAACATATGTGTACATTTGAATATGGTTGATAGTCACATCGTGATGTATTTTACAAAGTGAATTGACCATTTATACCATCTATAGCATTTATAGTTCTTGTTCAAATGTGGAACTTGGTTCATATCTTTCAAAATTCAATAATTAAACTAAACGACATGAAACACTAGCTATGCGGCTTGTCCTAATATATTTAATTATAAAAAAAAAATTATATCCTCACTTACCAATATATATATATAATATATATATATATAATATATATATATACATTAATAATTTTGTCCTCATGAAATAAAAAAAAAACTTATAAAATGAGAATATTACTAAAAAATATAACTTATTTAATATTTTAAAAACAAAATCAAAGAAATTAAAGTGTCACAGAATTTAATATATTATATATATATAAGCAATGGAGAGGGATCAAATCTCTTAAAGTGTAAACCATTTTTTACACCTCAAGAAATTTGATCCCTGTTAGCACTTGATAAATATAGGGTTAAGATAGATCTATCTATATCTCTATGCACATATACATATACACATGTGTCTACTTTATCTTCAACAAAACACTAATAAATGTTTTAACTATAAGAAAAAATTATTTCCATTTACCTTATATAATATATACATATTCTCTTTATGTTTACATTGAATTATTTTTGTTATTGATATTTTTTTTTGAAATTATTTCCATTTACCTTATATAATATATACATATTCTCTTTATGTTTACATTGAATTATTTTTGTTATTGATATTTTTTTTTGAAGTTACTTGTAAACTCCAAATTAAATATTGAAGGAATTATCAATCTCTTTTATACACGGAATTAGAAAACACATACAAGCACACAAACGGCAATAATTAACTCTTTTATACATTGAAAAAAAAAAAAAACACACACACATATATCTATAATTATATTATAACCTAGGTTGATTAAAATAAAAAAAAATAAATAAAATAAAAATAAAAAAAATAATAAAAAAAAAAATAAAAATTAATGTCACATACCAATTCCACACTAAAAATTGAATCAATTACATATCTACATCATAATAAAAAAGTGAAAATAATAATAATGAGGGTAGATTCATCTTAACTTTGGATCTAGCAAAGCTCCAAGAGGGATCAAATCTGTGAACTTGCAAACTTTTTTTTGAGTGCAAAAGTTGAGTAAAGATACTTAGAGAGATTTGATTCCTCCTATGCCTTGGTAAATCCTTAGTTAAGATGGATCTATGCTAATTCTTGATAATATTATTTATATTATATAAATTTCACGTTTCTATATATAAAATTATTCTCATTTTACTTTTATTAAAACATTGACTTAATCTTTATGGAATATCCATAGAATATTTTTAGTATCATTGAATATGGGATTTAAATATATCTCAAAAATAATTATAACCTTTTTGCTTTTAGATCTAATTAAAAATGTTATAGGATTAAATTAAAATAAAATATTTATAAAATATCTTGATTGGGAAATGAGTTGTAGTTTAAGGCATGTGGTATTGATAAGTCATAGTATTGGCCAATGGTATTGTAACAAAGTCTATTTACAAGCTAATAATATCCATGGTAAAGTAGGGATGAATATCCATGATTAAAAATTTTGTTATATTCTTAATATATTGTAAGTATTAAGTGTTTATTAATTAAATTTAAATATGGTCACTATTTCAATTTATATGGTAAAATAGATATTAATGTATAGCTACTATTTATATGATATGTATTTTATTGTGATATGTATATTATGAATTTATTTTATCTAAAAAAATGTTCTTAATTTGATTAATAAAAAAGCAAAATTACAATATAACAAATTGAATTTAATTATTTTGATTACTTTTAACTTTTTATTATTAATTGGGCGAACATTTAAATGTTTATACTCATTTATGGGTACTAAAACATCTGATACTACAACATCTCCCCCACACTTGGTTGTATATATGTGTAGATCCATCTTAACTCCATATCTACCAATCACTAAGAGAGATAAAATTTCCTTGTGTCTTAACATATTTCCATCTCAAGAGATAAATCTTGAGTTAAGATGGATCTAGGCTGGTTTAATTCTCCTCTTTAAATAGGCTACATTCCACATGAATACCATAGGTAATACCATGGGTTCTCATAAACTTGGAGCTCACCGAGTCAAGTTTACCTTAACCAATCAACAAAAATTAATATAAGCAAATAATAACTTAAACTTTTTATTTTAACATAGGGCTATTTTTATTTTATTTTGAAGAAGTTAAAATGTTTACAGTACATTACATTAATATTTTTATTTAATTTTAATTTTGTTTTTATGTATTTTGACAACTTGGGTCAGAGCGCCTCTCGGTGCAATTATTTTTAACCTTTTTATTATTTTTTAATTGAGTCAACATGTACATGTTTACAAACAAACATTGACACCAATATAGCATCGCCCCCACACCACTATAGCACCACCCCCATACTGATTTATAAGTGTCCCTTGGCATAATAATAATTTCAATTACTTTATATCTCTCCTTATACTAGGTTGTAGAGCACCTCTTTGCCCAAAATTTCTAAATTTTAATTTATAAAAATCAATTTAATGAATATATTCTTTTAATATTGAATAAATTAGTTAAGAACTCAACGTCATCATAACAATATACTTATTACTTAAATATGGACGGAGCCCTGAAAACCCACGCAACGACTAGGGTTTTGCCCTAACTAGTTGATCTAAGCTAGTATTGTGTGGATCTCTTTGTAGATCTATACTTCAATTCAAACAATGGTGAATCTTAGTGATCCAACTAAGAAAACAATATCTTATGCAGGGATGGTTATTGATTTAGCAAGCTCTTCCCTGGTCTTGTATAGTGCCATGCTAAAATCTGAATTTATTATTCTGGTAGTTCAAGAAATTCCTTCCCTCTATGTTCCTTTGGAAGACGAAGCTTTCAATTGTGGATTTTTTTTTCGGAGCAAGGTTTGTTCTGTAGATCTAATGGGTTTTAGGTACGACTGACTGATTTTCCCAAATGGATCTCCGAGACATGGAAACCTTTCTTGACAGATGATCTGAATATTTATCCTATGGCACTAGGTTATTTTGTTATTGTTTTTGACAATATTGAGGGCAAAAGACCATTTGTGAATATGGGTCGTGGTTTTGGGGTAGTGTCAATCTCTTCATGCATCTCTAGTCTCCCACCTTTGATCTAGTTACGACATCAATCTCTAAGGCTCTTGTTTGGGTAAGGCTTCAGAATCTTCCTCTACATATTTGGAATCTCTCATCACTATCCTGTATCGGGAATGCTTTAGAAAAGTGATTTTCGTAGCCTAGAAACTGAAAATTTTTACAAGACTACTTATGTTACAATATGTGTCAAGTTGGAATTCAATAAGGGTTTTCCTGCTAAGATTAATCTGATGGCTCCAAACTATTTCTGGGTTCAAAATATTGATTATGAAAATGTTTCATTCTGGTGTAGAGCGTGTTATGAAACAAGACATGTAATAAAAAAACTACCCCAAACATTTGCAAAATAGCAAAGATAGAAAAGATAAAATAAAAATAAAAATCAAAGACAAATGATGGGAAGCAGCGTAGGGTGATCACTACATGGTATACAAAGTAAAAGAGTCTGAGGATAAGAAATAACTAGAAGATAAACAAGAAGCAATTATTGTCAAATAAAATGTATTACAAGTAGCAAATATCAGTCAAGAAAAATGCAAGGAAAACAAGAAGTCAAACCAAATTAAATCAAAAGTAGTGAAAAATGGAATGTAAATATATTTTGATATTGGGGGTTTTCCAGAAAGAAAAAAATTAGTTGGAAAAAGGAATGAAATTTTTGTATCATGGGGTACTCGCTTGAGGGTTTAGATTGAGCCTATGTGCTCAATATCAAAGCTGCAAGGAGACTATAATATGTAAAGGTTATGGCCTTGTAACCATATTTTTCTTTAATACAAATATATATAATTGCACCATGAACCTTAATTAATATATGTCAAAAAAAATTAAGTTGCAAATAAAATATTGTGAACATTTTCACAAAGATATATATATGGAAAATCATCCTCACTCAACCAAAGGGAAAGAGTGAGGGTCAATACAACTATATATATATATATATATATATATATATATATAAATATATATATATTAAATTAAACAATAATATGGAAAATCATCCTCACTTAGCCAAAGGGAAAGAGTGAGGGTCAATACAACAATATTCATAGCTCCCGTGCCCATTAAGTTTTGTTGTCTTACTTTATCTAGGCTAAGACCTTAGAGCCTTTGCAGCATCATCTTTCTCATTGATTGTTACAGGCACGTCCAAGGGGATTTCTAGGGAGATTTCCCTCCATTTGGCGGGAAAAAGGTGCTAAAGTGGTTGTCCATGTTGGCATTATGGCCATATGAAGTCCTTGATGTCAACCTCGGTAGTTGTCTTGATACTAATAATTTCATATGAAAACTACATAATTCATTGGAACGGTATTGGTGCAAATCTCTATGGAATGTGGTGTTTGTAACAACCCTTGGTTGATTTTCCATGTAAATAAAATAAGACCAAGGTCATGGGACACGTATTCAAAGTTGAATGGTGGGAAAATATTATAGTGGGCATCACTTGTGGTTTAATAATGGATATGGAAATTGGCAAAGGCAAAGAGACAATAAACAACATTTAATTATGAAAATAAAGGAAAATAGGAGAAAAGGAAGGTGGAGAGACACAAATTTGCATGCAAGGGAAATTAGAGGAAAATGAAGGAATATGAAGAAAAATGAGACATCAATGATAAAAAGGCATCAGAGAAATAGTTCACAACTTTAGTTAGTTTAGTTTTGGTCCTCTCCTTCCACGCTATCATTCTCTCATACTCTTGCACACTTAGAGCATTCTTGGATCATTATAGAATTCACTTGGCTTTGGAGAAAGAAAGCAAGGAAACACAAAGTGACAGTTGGATCAGCAGCTACAACAGACTTACTTTGTAGGTAATACGTTGTATGCGTGATCTCCTTGTTGGTTTTTGGATGAATGGTATATACATGTGTTCCCTTGGCTATGTGTTGTCATTAACATGGAGATTTTCCTAGATTGACAGTGGTTTCAGCCTTGTCTTGTCATTTCTTGGATAGCCATGGTGCAGTGGGTTCCCCATTTGGTTTTTCTGATTGGTTCTCAGGTTTCCTATGGTTGTGGGTTGGAACAAATTCTCTGGTGCCTTGAAACAACTTGGGTTCCCTGGAGATTATGGGTTAAGTTACTAGTCCCTCGAGCCTATGGGTTGGAACAAATTCTCTGGTACCCTGAAACAGCTCGAGTTCCTTGGAGGCTATGGGTTGAGTTACTAGTTCCTAGAACCCTAAACAATTTGGGTAGAGACCAATCTGGTTGATGTTAGTGATTTTTAGACCATACAGGTGAAATCCCTGTGGTTGAGGGTTGAGGTGGTTTGGACTTTGGAAGCCCTAGTTAGCCTTATTTTTAGTTTAAACCTTATGATCCCATATTCATGCTTGGAATATGGTGCGAGGGTGATTAGTTGAAAGAGAGATTTGGTTCAGCCCAATCTATGGTCAAGTGGTATGTGGAAGTCTTTGACTTCTTTGGCATTTTCATATGTTAATATGAGTTATTTTCCTTTTGTGATCTATGAGCACTTGTACTGGTTATTATGGTGATCTTATGGCTGAATTGTCATAGTTTCTATTCTGGTTATATGTTGGTTATATGCATGGTTTTATGATGTGCTCTAGCTATGGCTCATGTTCATGATTTGATAAGTTAATAGATAGTTGATGCATGCATGGGCTAACAAATGTTATTGCAACTAGTAGAGAGGGGCATAGAGTCTTCTTGGTGATTCTCAGGTGAAGTTCAAAAGTTTCTCATCATATATGCATTCATGACTTGTAGCTTATATGTTTGTCATGTGTTTGACGAAATGTTTATCTTGTATTAGGCTTGTATTAGTCAAGATCTTGCTTAAGCTTGGATTGTTTAGCATTGTTATCATCATTGTCATGATTATGGAAAGTTACAAGTAGTTCTAGGTAGTGGTCTTGAGGCTAGCCTGAAAAAGTGGCACAAATCTCGCGACTGCATGCACTGAACTAAGGAATTTGGGTCATAACCGCATGCAAGTAGGCTTATGGGTGTGGTTGGAGCCTCATAATTGCATGCAGAGTGTGTCAAGGGTTCAGTTGGGGAGTAAACCTAGTGAAAATGAGTTCTAACTTAGGGATTGATTACCTGGGGTGGTTGGTAGGCTCTTGAGTGAACTGTAGCCTCTGAGGGATGTCAGTTTACTTTTGGTTTGTAGGCCCACTTCCATAACTGGAACTTGGAGGTTGGGTCATATCATAGTGACACTAAACTCATGTTTACCCCAGAGAGCTTGTAAAAGTGGGAGGGGTAGTTACAACGTTACAATTAATCATCATTATTCATTTGGTTAATGTTGATTATGGAAATTATACGTCAATGTGAAGTGTTCAAATCCACTCACGTAAAGAATATTTTATTTATGGTGGTTATGATCATGGAGATTTAATTTATTTACTATTGGACAAATTCTCTTTCATAAAAGAATATTTTATGATATGGTCATTAATAGTTGAAGTGAAAAATAGTTAACATAAATATTGAAGCTACGAATATGGTCATTAACAGTTGGAGAAAATTTATTTGACCAAATAAATAAAATGAATTAATAATTAACATTGAATGGTCAAATACCATCAAATGTTCCACTAGTTTGTGCCTGTGGTTTCTCTAGCTTGGGTCAGTGCTCCAAAACTATAAAATTTGTAATCCAGACAGGGTACAGTGTCACATTTGATATGAGATCAATCCAATTTATTTTGTCTTTTTTGTTTTGTGTTTCTAAAGGATGATCAGTGCATGGATCTCAACGATGGTAATCTACAGGTATGCATAAGTGCTGAAGAGACCAACAAACTTGATGATCATAATTGGAAATACAAAATGTTGATATGAATCTAAGTTATCATTGCTAGTGCATTTTGGTGAGATCAATCTAGTGTAGAAGAAGATAGTGCATTTTGGTGAGATCGATCTAGTCTAGAATAAGATAGTGCATTTTGGTGAGATTGATATGGTCTTTCTTGGCTTAAGTTTAATGCGCATTTGATGAGAAGAAAGACAGTGTATTTAGGATGGAGAATGGATGGTTTTGACAAGCAATGATCAATTTGTGTGTTTGACTTGGCACCGACAACTTTCAACGATGTATTATGCAGAGGTCATTTTGAAGTGATTTTGCAAGGGAGTATGTATCTTAATGAGTACACTACAATGGTGTTTTGTATCCTTGTTGCACATATCATATACAAAGATCTGAAATAACAATTGTAGGAATCGATACAACATTCTAATGTTTATTGCAGTGATATACACACGACATTTTTTGTATGAGCATAAAACTAAATTCGCTTCACAAATCCAATTAATTTATTGAATAAGAACAATTGTGTTTTATTTTTGTGATTGTTGCCTTTATATTGAAATACACAAAACTATGTGCGATTGATAAAACATTCAAAGAACATAGGCACATATGCACATTATGTGTTCTATAGGTTTAATTTTATCTTTTAAGTGTATTATGCAAATATATGTGTTATACTAAGAGAACCTTGTATTCAGAGATTAGAAACAAGAGTGTTCTTTTGTAGAAATCATTTGATTGTCTATAGATCTCTAGATCCAATGTGTGGGCTAGGTAATTTATGATCTGAGATGAGTATCTTAAGAGGAGACTACTGGAATTGAAAATTTTGAGTATGGTTAACTAATTGATGTGGGTATTCATTAGAAAAGGTTGAGCATGCAGAGTAGAGCCTCATTTCCTAGTCCATACTTGAATGAAATATGCATTGCAACTTGTTTTTTGAAATTATGGATTGGATTTACATTGCTTCCATGGTGATTTGATTATGAATGGCTTGAGAAATGATTAAGGCAGAGTTCCTGTTACATTAATATTATCCCTATGATGACATTATTATTCCTATTTTGGAAGTGTTATTCCCATGACCAAAGTGTTATTCATGTTCCTATTACAGAGTTGTATGACTTGTAGTGATAGAGGTTTATGACCAATAGCATCATTGTGCGCAAAGATTGGTATATATGTGTGTTAATGGTTTGTCCTCTATTATTTGAATGAAGGGTTTACTACAGGGATTAATGAATGCACAAATTAGAAGTTGTTTGCATAGGTTTGTATGGAAAAGACTCATATGCTTGACTTGTACATTGGATTGGTGACAAAATTAGTGATTCCTACGCTTATTGTGTTTGTCTAATACTATGACAAGGGTTTGGAAGTGTTTGATTCAAGATAGAGATCTATTTTGATGTTTTTCATATATGATATTGATGCTTGTCCCTTAAGATTGATTTCATAGTTTCCTATGCTAGGATATATTGATGAATATGTGATGATTATAGTGTATGGCTTGGCATTAATTGAGGAAAAGTGGTTCCTTATGGTGAGCATTGTATGGAAAAGTCTTATATGGCTACTGTTGTTATGGATCTAAGAACTAATTGGATGTTCATTAGAGGTTTTGGATTGATGTCATTGCATATTGTTATGATGGTTGCATCCAGTCCCATATTCAGAAAAGGTTTTGATATTGTTGAGAATTAAATGGCTTGATAAGCATAGATGAGCATTGGCTTGAGAAAAGAATTTGGCTTGGAATATAATAGGGTTGATAAGCAAATTTTTGGCTTGGTACTGGACAATGTATTTGTTAGTGTTGTTGGTATGTTTCTTGGTATTTGAAAATGTTAGAGTTATGCTTCGTATTTGGCTTGACAACTTGATGAATGTGATAAAAGGATATTGGCTTGGTAAATGTTATTGAGATTTGATATAGACAATATTGGATAGGATTTGGCTTAGTTGAATAGTGATTGAATTCAGAGTGGTTATTGGTAGATTAGTATTTAGATTGAGCAAATTGTTGGTTGTGGGTCCAATTTGAAAATTAGATGAAATGGGGTCTGCAGGTTTTGGTGGTTGATTTAGACATGTGGATCTAGTGTGAAAGATTTTGAAACATGGTCCACAAAGGTACTGAGGGTTGGATCGTTCAGTGAGGGAGTGGTAGCTTCCTTCTGGTAGGAACCAATAAACTTGATCAAGGAGTAGTAGCTTCCTTCCATTCAAAGATGGAGAATTTGTGGAGGTTGTAGCCTCCTGTAGGTAGGAGCCTGCATGCTGGTAACAATTTGCACTAGTACAAGATGAAAAAATATTTTCTTCATAATAAGAAAGAAGATAATGATAACAACATAGGTGGTTTTCACCCACTTTGGGTTTCCACCTAAAATTTTGGTGTCCCTAGGTGTTGATGTGTTTTGCATTCTTATAGTTTTATACTTAACACTCCTAATGGTTTATTGAATAGGCTATGATTTATAACACAATGTCATGCTAATGAAATGATGTTTCAAGTTAACTTTGGAAATGAAAGCATAAATTAAGTAAATTTGAATTGGTTCGAATGAAATACCAATTCAACCACCCTCTAAGTATTTATAATAATCTATTACTTCTCTAATGAACATGCAGTTGAGGAGGTGGCCTCCACATTTAATAACTTGGCTTCTTCTGGTAGCAATATTAGGGTGATTGTGTGCAAATTCGATGTCGCTGAGCCATCCCAGGTCACCCACCTATTCGACAAGGACGACCACACATTTGGGCCCCTCCACATCATGGTAAACAACATAGGAGTGATTGACTCAAGAATCCCATCCTCGCATAAACTTCAGATGAAGAGTGGGGCAAGTGGGGTTTGATTTATATAACTAGATGCTTTCAATGCCCCAATTTGTTTCCGATGATCGTTATGTTGTGTTTTCAGACATCTCCATAGTTTGGTATTTTTGCATGGAAGAAATAAAGATATAATTGCATTATATTCTCTACAACTAATTAAAATATTTTTATATAATGTAAATATGTTGTCTGTGAATAAGGTTCATAGATTAACTTTTAGATTTCACCTTCGACTATATGTCGAGAGCGATAGGTCATTTGTTGGAAGAAATATGATTTATATTGTTAATCTTGTTGTTGTTTAATGAGCGAATTTTCTAATTTAGTTTTTTAATCAATTTAATCGAAATTTACTTAAAATTGGCAAAAAAATAATACATTATATAATTTAAATATTAAGATATTGAATCTATTTCTAGAATTAAAAACCTAATTTAAATAATAAAATGTCATACTATCACTCAAAAGAGACATGTCATTAAATTTCAATTAAAAACCCATAACATATCATTCCCTAATATATGTATATGCTTCACCCATAATATATCACCTCTTAATTATGATGCATATCTCTATTGGAATAGAGTTTCCATAATTTTAATTTAATTATCAATAATTATTAGGTGGAAGGTAGAGACTTAACCTCCACATAATATTTTAGAATATTCATAAAAGTATAATTGAGATTTATCTCAAAAATAGTTATGCCCTTTTAATTAAATTAATTAATTTTAAAAAAAAAATGGTAACATGAACAAGTATCATATAAAATGAGTTATGACTTTTTAGGTATGTGGTATTGATATGTCATGGCATTAGCCCATGGTATTATAACAAAACCTATTTACAAATTAAGAATCTTCATTATAAAAAAGTAAATAAGTTTGCATGGTTCAAAATTTTGTTCCATGTCATTTTAAATGTATATATGTTTATCTTATATATTAATTTTTTGTTGCATCGAGAGGTGCTCTACAATCCAATATGGTGAGATGCATAGGCGTAATGTAAGATTGTATGTCAACATTTTTAAATGTAGGCACTATTGTAACTAAACAATGCAATTTAATGTCTGCTTCAACATCAAAAGTAAATGTATAAATAAATATGAACCATACAATCAATCTCTCAATCACGCAACCAGTAAGTGGGGGAAAGAGGAGGTGAAAAGCAATTGTAGAACCTCAATACTACGCACAAGCAAATAAAATGAGGTAAGTGCAAACCTTTGATCTAGTTTATAGATAATGATTTGGAATACTGCTTTTGAAGGTTATGAACTCTTAAATTGTATTTTTGAGGAATATTTTGAAATCAACATGTCAATTGTTTCATTAACTAAGAAAAAACTCGTAATATTTTTAATGAATAACACTTAACAACATCTAGAGGCTTGAGAATCTATGGATCTTGTGAAATGTCATTCATTAAAAATGCTACGAGTTTTTTCTTGATTGAAAACATATAAATACAAGTACATATAACAAAGAAATGTCTAATCTTGACCATAAACCTGAAGTCTGAAAGGAATATTCTAAGATTCTCTTGCATCTTTGTCATTGTGGATATCATTGTTCCTTAACTTGCAAATTCCTCCATGGTATGTGATTGTTGCAATAGTTGTTATTTTCTTCTTGACTTAAACATATTGATTACCATCGATCAATCACATGCTATTAATGGATGAAAATGTGATAAAGATGAGCACGAAGAGATAGTGATTGAATGAAAATGCAAGTAGGCCAACATATTAATGTTGTTGGCTATTACGTAAATTAACAACATACTAACAGAAATGGAGGGAAAGATAACTGCTACATACCGGTATCTCTAGTATGATAACTCTAGTCTACAAATGAGATCCACAACCAACCATTATCTAAGGAGTTGAAGAAGAATATGTTCAATGTCACATATTATAATAGAGTATCCCATGGTCATGTTAACACTGCATTGTTAACGTATCATTGAAAGTTGACATTTGACTGCAATAATCCAGTTAACTTCAACCCTCATCCTAGACATTTGACTAACTAATACTTTAAACTCCAATAACACCTTATAGACAAATCCATTCTTATTTTCTCTTCATCTGTGCCTTTCAATTTCGCAGTGTTTGATTTACGATTTCCTATGTTTTGTATTTTCAATAATAATATTAAATAATAACAATGAATTATTCATGCATATGAAAATTAACTACTAATTTCATCAAATTTTTTTGATGCATTAAGTAGGTCAGGGTTTCATCAAGTTTATTTGATTGTGTTGAAAGGCACTCTCCAGCTCAAGATGATAAAGATGTTGTAAAATAATGTAATGTCATATAAACATTTAGATTAGGGAAAAATAAAATAAAATAATTAATAATTATAGTTATCAATAAAACATTTTGATTAACTCAAATTACATAAAATAAAATTAAAAATAAAATAAAAATATATAATTATAGTTATAGTTATATTAATTATAATTAATAATTAAGTCAACCTAGATCCATATTAACCCCGCATCTATCAAGCATCCAGACCTTGAGATACAAACATCTGTTAAAATGAAAAGAGAATTTTTTAATCCCTCTCGGCACTTGGTAGATCTGAAGTTAAGATGGATCTAGGCTAGTTATTATTATTGCACTGAGAGGCACTCTATAGCCCAATATGGGAGGGATGTGGTAGTTAAATGTTTTTTTGTAAACATTTACATGTAGACTTAATTAAAAAATAATAAAAAGGTTAAAAGTAATATAGAACCCAATATGAAGGAGATGTTATAATGTCCGACATAAATGATTGTAAACATTTAAATAATCAAAATAATAAAATTCAATTTGTTGTATTTTAATTTTGTTTTTATTAATAAAGTTAAGAACAATTTTTTTAGATAACATAAAATCATAATATACATATCACATTAAAATATATAATATGTAAATAGTAACTATAAATTAAGATCAATTTTACCATATAAATTAAAATAATGATTTTGTAACCATATTTAAATTTAATTAATAAGCATATAAATATTTAAGACTTACAATAAATTTGGAATATAACAAGATTCTTAACCATGGGTATTCACCCCCACTTTACCATGGATATTATTAACTTGTAAATAGACTTTTTACAATACCATGGGCCAATGCCATGACCTTTTTTTTCAAGGAAAAAAAAAACTAACAAGTTTTCTATTGATAAAAAAATTGTTTACATAGTTTTGATATGTCTAATACTCAAAATAAAGAGTTCTAATCATAGATTTTGCATTTTACAGTCATCGGCCACATTATATTATATACCAGCTACATGAAAATGGCGGTCCAAAAACTCCTATTATAGATGTGCCACATGTGATATTAAAAAAGAAACAAAAATAAAGTCTCATCCTATCAACTAATATAAGCATTAAAAACAACAAACATATGCTAATGTAACATTCAAGAGATCGGGATATAGCTTGTGCTTTGTAAAGTACCTAGAAAGTAAAAATTGTAAAGTATTTCACCCATCTTTTTAAGGTGACCCTATTTCGAAAGTGCATCAACCACTAGATTTTGTCCCTATAAATATGAGAAAATGTGAGCTCTTTAAAGCATAACTTTAGACCCTTTATCCACACATCCAATCACAAAGTCGTGGAGGAGAAAAGACTTAGCATTCATTGACCGAATACCATGACTTATCAATACCACATACCCAAAAACGACAACTCATTTTTTTAATTAAATCTAAAAGCAAAAATGTTACACTTATTTTTGAGATGTATCTAAACGCTCTATCCTCATCACTATTAAAAATATTTCGTGGATATTCCATAAAGATTAAATCAAGGTTTTAATAAAATTAAAAATGGGAATACTTTTATATATATAGATGTGAAATTTATATAATATAAATAATATTATTAAGAACTAGTGTAGATCTATCTTAACTAAAGAGCTACCAAGCAATGGGAGGAAATCAAATCTCTCCAAGTGCAAACCTTTCCTCAAGTTTTGTACTCAAAAAATTGTTTACATCTTGAGAGATTTGATCCCTCTCCGCCCTTGGTAGATCTGGAACTAAGATACATCTATATTGGTTATTAATTTAAAATAAAATTGTTATTTTTTTTTTTTTTTAATTTTATTTTTATTTTTATTATTATTATTATTATTTAAATGAAGTGAGATGTATCTAAAATGAAGTCATAATGTTGATTTACATTTATTTTATAATAATAGGAATAGCCATTCATGCTACTCACTTTGGAGCAAACCTTATTATATGAATATGCCTTCCACTAGCACTTTTTGAATTATTATAAACAAAAATTCAAGTCATGTCTATATTATTGAAGAATTATTATTATGCCACTGCTTGCACAATGACATATAGTTTTAGTCTGGAAGCATTATTCAGGTTCGTACAAAAATATTAGGCGATTTTTTTTGATATGGCTAATGTGAACATTAGTTTTTGGTTTTTTGGATGTAGTGAGGTCATCAGGATGCCACATGCCTGGGTTGTTCTACGAGGGATGATGTGTGTATGAGTGTGATTGATTGCAGTTTAATGTCAGTGATTTAATGGGGAGATGGTTGAATATCACGAATGATTTCTTACATTTACTATAAATACGGAGTAACTCCAATGCATCAGTGCTTTATGGTTTGAATATATTGAAACTAGACTCCATGCAAGGTCTGATGAAATCTGATTGTGATGCATCATAAAGTGAAGACCATTATGTTTGTGTACAAGAGATTTGGGAGATCTATGGTGGTATGATGATGCCTGCATTGCTCGTATGTCCAACGATGCCTATTGGTTGTGTCATTTATCTCTTGACCAACACCACAAAGATATCAACCACTTTTACTATTTCGATATGAATTCCTGCTATCATCTCCAAAGTAGATAACCCACCACACAGGAGCTATCATGCAATGGAAGTAGATGATAAACAAGTCTATGTGTTTTGCGAGTGTGGGGAGAAGGGTTGTCTGAATGATCTATGGATGTTCAATGTCGAGGATGTCTTCGCTTTGGACACTAAGGCACTCGAGGGGATCTAAGTCATAGGTGGTGGTGATGAAGGCATGCTGAACCCAACAGATGGTTTACATTTTCTATAGGTTCATGTTGTGCAAGTAAAGGACTACTTGTTTATGGAGGGAATTCTCCTTCCAATAAGAGATTGGAGGACATACATCGCTTGTTAGCAATGGTTGCATTCTTCCGTTCAATTGCATTGATTGTATGCTTACCTAATGCTCTCTGATGCAACAGAGAAAGTTAGGGCGATGATGGGTGACTTCTCACAAAGCATTAAAAACATTGTGAAAAAATATAACCTCTGAGTCAGTACGATGGTAAAAGTTTACCAGAGGTTTACATCCATAAGAAAAATCTGGTGCAGACAAAGTCGAGAAGTGGGAGCGTTCCATGCTGAGTGCGCTAAGATCTGAAGAGTTGCAAGATCAATGGAAACAACATAAAAATCTTGAAAGGGAAGCACATTCAAAAATTTTGGAAGTTCTTGTGTTGGATTTGGAATTGGAAACACCTGAAGACTCTAATAGCCCAAAAAGATTACAATTATTTTGCATATCACTGGTGAGAAATATAGAAACATTTTTTTGGGTCATTGTACTTGTTAAAAAAATGGGTAACCACTCTTAACAACTATAAGTGAATGCAATGCAGGTAATTTAAAATTTTGGGGGCATGTTTATCTCATAACACTGTAAGTAAAAAGTACCAAGAACTTAAGAGAGGTATGGATTTAGAGAACATGGGGCATTCCTACAAAGAACGCATGAGGTTTATAGATTTACACAGAATGTTGTATCCCCAAAAGTGTTATGTGCATCGGCCAATAGTTAAAAACAACTCCAATATTTACCTCTCTTTTTTTAACATGTTTTGTATCTCTTTTATTATTTTATACTTGTAATATGGTTGAACTATTTCAATCAATGGCTAGTATTTCAAAGGTACTGGAAAACATTGCTAGTTTATAACTGATATTTGAAAGGTATTGATAGACATCGTTGGTTTATGTCTGGTGTTTGAAGTTATTGGAGGTAGTGAGGGACATCATTGGTTGATGTTTGACATTTCATAGTGGGATGCTTATATTTACTGACATTGTTTAAGTAACGCTTTGAAATGTATTTACTACTACTTGTTTAAAGAGAACATGCCATGTTTTCCAATGAATATGCATTTTAATCTGTAATGTTTGTCAATTTTTCATCACCTTATGTTATGTATCTCTTTTATTGTTTTTTCACTTGTATTATTGTTTGCTTGAATTATATCAAGAAATGTCTAGTAACTCAAATGTATTGCGAAGCATTGTTGGTTTATAACTGATATTCGTTTTCATTGGTAATCTCTATTTATTAATGTGAGATCTCCCATGAGGTAGCCATAACACACATGGGGTGACTTGTTTAGGCATGACTCTCCAACTCTCGTGATCTCATATTTGAATCTCATGAATTATACATTTTTATAAGCCATGGGACGATAATCTGAAATTGTAGGAGAACTTCTCCTTCCTAAAAAGTGATCATCTCTTGAAGCTTTGCAAGGAAAAATGGGTCTTATGACAAATAGGTTTTCAAAGGTCTATTCAAGTTATGAGTTAGTTTTTCACGTAAACTTAAAACATAAGCAAAATCTCATCATTTTACTCATACAATAATTCATGAAGAGAAACAACAAAGAATTTGGTGACGGAGCTCACCCCTCCCGAGCTACATATTTGGGCCTACCAACATAGCTAGATCGCTCCATATATTCACTGGAAAATAGTACATAAAGTTTGATGATAAAACAAGTGGCTAGTTTCCCCTTCAAGAAAACGTTCTCCTACAAAGAACTCTCAATATAAACATCATGACAACCTACAGTTAGTCACGAAACCATCAACAAATAAAGGTGTCTCCTACAAACACCCAATATTCCATATTAAAATGAGCATACATGAACATACAAGTACTTCAATTCCACATTGAAATACAAAAGAAAGGTTTCCTCAACAAGACATAGTGAGAAAAGAATAAATGAGTTGAACCATGCAAGTAATAGTTTTTGCAGTAAACATATGAAGGTAAGAAAACCCCTACAAGGCCTTCTCCATGCTCAAACACCTTCAAGGACTGCTCCAAAACACTGATTGATCCATACACCTATGGACTTGAACCTGAAAAAAGTCTATTCGTATGTGCTTTAATCAACAAATAGAGGTCACGATTGGATCCAGAATGTCCAAAAACCCCTAGATAGATGCTTCTTGAGCTCCAAAAGGCCGAAAACTCTCCAAGTTATGGCTTCAACAAGTTCTCCCTTTAGTTTCTTTGTTATTCGTCCTACAAATCAGACTAACAGTCTAACTTTCCTACAAATTCGCCCTGTTTTCTACTGTGGAGGCAGAAAATTCGACCTACAAAGGTGCATTTTGTTGGATAATTAAATTTCCCAATAACCCTTTACTACGAAAATTGTGGCCATATGGTCCATGTAGTCGGGGTCTGGGGTAACCACCTGTCCCCGTCGGCCTTGACCCCTTAATCTCTGGGTCATGGTCATGTTAATACCCACGGGGCCGAGGGCCAATCCAACGGCCCACCCTTTTTGCTGGAGCCCCTCACACTGATCCACCGTGGTCACGTTGGAGGCCATATGGCCTGGGGCTGGTCCCCTTACGGTGCTCCCCTCACTAATCACCTTCACCATGGTCTTGTGTAGACTTATGTGATTGGAGCCTAGGGCTATCCCAAGCTCCTTATCCGTCAGCACTCATACTCCGCTCTCGCTTGTGGTCATGTGCGAAAGACCTGTGACCAGGGGTCGGCCTAAGGTCCCGAGCTCCCCTCCTTTTATGCCCGATTGTATGGTGGTGCGGTGGCTGGGGGTTGGGGCTGACAACCTAGCCCCTCCTCCAAAATTGTGCCAAGTTAAAATTTAAAAGGCGACGAAGCCCTATGGTGTTAAGAACCATGACTTAGGCGAACTGGTAAAGTGTTGCGTTAGTGGACCAGAGGTTGGGGATTCGAGCCCTACCCACTCTATCCAACCCCTACCATAATTTTGGCCAACTGTGGGTGCCACATGGTGGCCTCTGGTTGGGCCACGTGGTACACCCTAATTGGTCCACCACAAAAATCACGAACCAATCAAACTGTGACAATTCGACCATATGAGGCTGCCACTTGGCAGAACCTCATTGGTTTGTACCTACACAATGGATTTGATTATGTCAGTAGTACAGTAGCTAGTCAACAAACCTCCTCATTTTTTTAGTTGTTGGGCCAAACGATCAGAATGCCATAACTTGAGCATACAATGTTGGATTGAGGTGAAATGAACATCATTAGATTCAGAATGACGAACACTTCGACTTGACACTAGTTTCGAAACATTCTGGGCATTTTAATTTTCTAGCTAAATTTGATCACAGATCATACCTCCCCACTAGGAACTTTTGGACTCCAAAAGTTTACTTCTCCTAGTAAATAAAATGAGGCTGAAACTCTAAAATTACCCAAAAACTCAATCCATATTGATCTATTTTCAATTGGTGCCATTTGAGCTCCAATCAAGGCATTTCACCTATCTTCTTCGGGAAGACCTACTATCCTCTAAAGAGTTGAGCCAAATTTTTTATTGTTGATGCTCAAACAAATTCATATTGAAGTTCAATTGTTGAAGACAAACTTGACTTTACATCTTGGAAATCAGAAGCAATATAAACTTGCTTTACCATCCTTAAACTAAGCATGTACACAAAAGTACACTGCTGCAAAATTTTAATGACACCATTGGCTTTGCCTACAAAAACGTAGTCATCTTATACATTCTTAAACAAAGATTCCATTCTCATCAAGTTTCATCCTAAACACTTGAATTGGTGAGTACATGACAAACTTGTAGACAAACTTGGACAACAAGTATTGTACATTCCAAAAGTCCTTAAACATTTGGACTTATAAACAATACAACTACATAACATGTCAATGAAAAACACATACTTGTTGTTCATAGTGATTATTCTTGTTCACTTTACAAAGGTACCCAAAACAAGTAAACAACAACAAGATTTTACAATTTACACAGCAAAAACAAACTATACAAATAATTTACCCATTCTTTGCCTCTCCTAGGCTTATGTATTCTCTTTTTTCATCAACTTTGCCTTGAAGGTTGCTTTAGGAACACTACGAGTCCTATTTTCCACCTCTTGCTTCCCTTGCATTAGTTTGCATAACCTCTTTTCCCTTCTTGAGATGGAGTTCTGGATGTAGTTTCCAACATCGATCATTCCCATGCCCATGCATCTTGAAATGGGTACAAAAGTACTTTTTCTTGCTTTCCGACAAGGAAGTCCTCAAACGTGAAGGACATTCATCATGCTTGATGCCAATAATCTAATCCATTATTTTGACCATTACCATACGTTTCTCACAAATAACCACACAATGGTCAAATGCATCACAAAAAGTGCAAGGATACATGTTACACAAATAGTCAAAATTAACATCATTTGGAAAACACCCATGAGATTTATACCTGTCCCTTGGGCTGCAACTTTGAAGATGTGGAGTGGGTTATGACATGCAAGGTCCTTTAAAGAATTCATATCTCTTAGGAGACAAATGAACATTGTCACCACCATCTTGATATGACATATACTCCTCTAATGACTGATTTGCCTCAAACCATTTAGAGCATTCTCCAAACTCTCTTTGACCATATCCCAATCCTTGGTATTTTGGTATCTTTTTGTACCATGATTGGATTGGTGATCGACCATTGATTTCGATGCCTTCTCCTTCATAACCCATTTTAGATAGTAGCTTCATACCAATGGCTTTGGTATGTTGTTCAAATGTTACAAAAGAGTTGTTATGAATGTAAATAGAAGGATTTGAAATTGAAATGCTTATTACCTCCTTAAACTTGCCATCCACCTTTTGTTATTCAAATGATGATGACAACTTTGTAGATGACTCTAGCCACCCACTCTTACTAACCGACATATGATGAGAATCTATGAGATGCTTACAAAATGCACATGCATCATTTTCCTCATAAGGTCCATAACCTTTGTTTGAACCATGCCCACATGTTGGCTTCACTTTGGAGGTTTACTTTGTAGTCACGAGAGTGGAACTTTCAACAACTTGTTCCTCAAGCACATTCTGCAACTGAATGTGCATATGCTTCTTCTCCTCTTCAACAATTCAAGCATTCTTCTCAATTCAGTGTTCTTCATCCGAAGAGACAAATTCATCTCCTCAATATCTTGGAAACTCTTCTTGCCCATTCTTGCAACTTGGTCAAGCCTTGCTTTGATACCACTTTAATATGAAATTGGAGGAAAAATTCTCCTTCCTAAAAAGTGATAATCCATTGATGCTTTGCAAGGAAAAATGGGTCTTATGACAAACAAGTTTTTAAATGTCTCTTCAAGTTATGAGTTAGTTTTTCATGTAAACTTAAAACATAAGCAACATCTCATCATTTAACTCATACAAGCAATCTTGAAGAGCAATGACAAAGAATTTGGTGACGGAGTTCACCCCTCCTGGGCTACATCTCTAGGCTTGTCAACATAGCTAGACCGCTCCATATATCCAGTGGAAAAGAGTACATAAAGTTTGTTGATAAAACAAGTGGCTAGTTTCCCCTTCAAGGAAATGTTCTCTTGCAAAGAACTGTCACTATAAGCATCATGATAACCTATTTTCATTCATGAAACCATCAACAAATAAAGGTGTCTCCTATAAAGACGCAATACTCCATCAGAAAATGAGCATACATGAGCATACAAGTACTTAAATTCCACACTAAAATACAAAAAAAATCTTTCCTCAACAACACATAGTGAGAAAAGAATAAATGAGCTGAACCCTGCAAGTAACATCTACTACAGTAAGCATCTGAAGGAAAGAAAACCCCTACAAGGCCTTCTCCATACTCAAACACCTTCAAGAACTGCTCCAAAACACTGACTAATCCATACACCCATGGACTTGAACCTGAAAAAAGGCTCTTCACATGTGCTCTAATCAGCAAATAGAGGTTACCATTGGATCCAGAATGTCCCAAAACCCCTAGATAGACTCTTCTTGAGCTCTAAAAGTCCAAAAACTCTCCAAGCTATGGCTTCAACAAGTTCTCCCTTTAGTTTCTCTATTATCCATCCTACAAATCAAACTAACAGTCTAACTATCCTATAAATTCGCACTGTTTTCCATTGTGGAGGTGACAAATTCACCTACCGAAGGTTTATTTTGTTGGAAAATTAAATTTCCCAATAACCCTTTAGCGTGGAAATTGTGTCCACATGGGTCATGCAGCCGGGGTTGGGGCTAACTGCCTATCCTCGCTGGCCTTGACCCCTTAACCTTCGGGTCGTGGTCATATTAATACCCATGAGGTCGAGGGATGAGCCAATGGCCCATCCTTTTCGTTGGAGCCCCTCGTGCCGATCCACCATGGTCATGTTGGTGGTCATATGGCCTAGGGTTGGTCCCCTTACACAACTCCCTCTTCCAATTGCCTTCGCCACGGTCCTTTGTAGGCTTATGTGACTGGAGATTAGGGATATCCCAAGCCCCTTCTCCACTAGCGCTCATACTCCGCTCTAGCTGATGGTCATGTATGGAAGACCTGTGACCAGGGGTTGGGCTAAGGTCCTGATCTTCCCTCCTTTTGCACCTGGTTGTATGCTGGTGCGGTAACCAAGGGTCAGGGTTGACAACTCGACCCCTCCTCCAGAATTGCACCAAGTTAAAATTTAAAAGGCGTCGAAGCCCTATGGTGTTAAGAACCATAGCTTAGGTGAATCAGTAGAGTGTTGTGTTAGTCGACCAGAGGTCAGGGGTTCGAGCCCTGCCCAGGCTATCCGACCCCACAATAATTTTGGCCAATCGTGAGGTGCCACGTGGTACACACTAATTAGTCCACCATAAAAATTGCAAACCAATCAAACTGCGACAATTCGACCAATACGAGGCTGCCACTTGGCTGAACCTCATTAGCCCATACATGCACAATGGGTCTGATGATTTCAGTAGTACGATATCACAATTAGCTACCTAGGTAGCAAGCTTGCTCATTTTTTTAGTTGTTGGGCCAAACAATCATAACGCGATAACTTGAGCATACGATGCCAAATTGAGGTGAAATGAATGTCGTCGGATTCAAAATGAAGAGCACTTCAACTTTACACCAGTTCTGAAACATTCTAGGAACTTTCATTTTTGAGCTAAAATTTGATCACCAGACCAGATGATATTCATCATTATTCGTTTTTTATTTTTTCTACCGCAAGACGTGTTTAAGCATTGATGCCTTTTAGGGGTCCAACGTAGAAAAATGTGTCACCTACCATCACACTGAACATCTCTATTACACCCGTAGTTGCCAAGAACATTAAATGGCGAACTTGTTTGTGTTCGTGGGTTTATATCTCTTTCTTAGATTTTTTATTTAATATTAAATTTAAGTGTTTGGTTTATAATGGATTTTTATTTATTAATTAATAGTTGATGGTGGGAATATATATATGAATTGGTGAATTTAGTGAAGTCAATAGTTTTATTTGGAATATATAGAAATGTTGGTGAATTTTAGTGAAGTCAATAGTTTTCTCAGGAAGGCTTATCACTGTGATTTGTAAATACATGATATAACACGACGGTGGGGGAAAAAGATAAGATTCTTTGTAAGAATTTTTATGTGTTTTGTTTAAAAAAATAAAATTGTATTTGAAAATCATTTTGAATGGAATTGATTAAAATTTAATTAGTTAATTTTTTAGCTAGCATCTCATGTGATTACGGATACATGATAATGATGAAACAAGTTAGAATTTTTTATAAAATATTTTATAGTTTTATTTATTTTATTATAAATTAATATATATTTTTTTGTAAGTTGGGTAGGTCCTTCTTCATTCATTCAATATAAATGTAGGTTACATCCATAAAAAGACGTTTGGCGGCCTCAATTTGCACTATGGGAAACAAGGTCTATTGACCACCGAAACACATTGTATGCCATCCAAAATCTGAAAGTTCCGAGTCTTTCTAGCAAGGCCTTATAAGCTTGAATATCTAGCCACCAATGTCTATTTAGATATCTACAAAATTCTACAGTAACTGACATATATAACAGTAAAAGGCAACAAAAAATCCAACAAAGCTAAACATGCTAACATCTACTAATCAGAGGACACCATAGGGGTTGGTTGCTTTGCACTCAAACCCAACAATTTTGACCGAGGGAGACACAAAATTTGCTCCTCAATGCGGCCAAGGCACTTGTTCTGTTGCTGAATCTGGACCTAGATCAACTGTAATTCCTTTTGAATTTCCTGCAACCCCAAATCAGGATGCCCTGTATTCATCTGAGGGGTCATAATGGATTTGGCCACAGTCTCTTCATAATCCAATATAAGTGAACAATATGCTTCTACTGGTTGGTACGCCCATGGGTGTTGCCCAGTTTCAAGATAAGATCCCTCCAATATTCCACCTAAACTTTTGCGGTTGCTCGACGGTTTAGTTCTATCTCCCATGTTGTAATTAGTTTCTTAACATCAATTAGAGTTCCAACATTATAGGCCTGCACTTCCTCTTTGATGATTTGAGCATCGGTACACCGACCACTCCTCTTCGGGGGTTGGGCGGATGGTGACACTCTATCTATGTTTTTCCTTTGATGACAACCGTTACCATGGCCTCGAGAAACCGACAAAATTACGCCCCAAGCCATCACAAAAAGAGTGCTTTGAAACTGAGCACGACTGGGCCAGTGAAGGTACACCAACACCAACCTAAACCTAGACTTTCTCACGTAGTCACTGTTGATCAGTGGTGGTCATTGATGTCAACCTAAGCAGCACCAGGGGCTACCCCGATCTTGCATGGGAATTTTGACTTAACAACTTAATTTATTCTGAGTCATGGTTCTTCTAGATGCATTCTACTCATCGCGATGTTTCCGTTGATATATGGCACGCAACGTAATTCTTCACGGTTTGAGAGATATTCGTGTTTGAAGTTAGTAACCCTAGTTAGTGGGCTAAAACCCTATGGGGTTGTGGCATGGCACTTCATTAATTGGTTGTGGTCATTGAATAGTCAATAATTAATAATGGTTTTTGTCTCTCCAAAATACCTCCAAAGTTCACTTGTTGAGGACCCTCTCAACTTTAAAAAAAAGAAACATTCAGTATAAATAGTGACCTCTATCCTCCATCTAGTAGGCGATTTTGTAGGCTTCAAACAAGTCATCGTGGCATTTTTCAGCTATAATTTTAATATTTATTTATTTATTTATATTATTATATTATTATTTATTTTTTTTTTCAATATTTTTTTTTAATTTTAATTTTTTAATCTTTATTTATTTATTTATTTATTCTTATTTATTATTATTATTATTAATTATTATTATTATTTTATTATATTATTTTTTTTTTTTTTTTTTTTTTTTTTTTTTTTTTTTTTTTTTTTTTTTTTTTTTATTTTTTGCGAAGCTTTAGAAGTTGAAATTAAAACCCATCTACGCTAAAATTGTGATGAACCTCGTGACTAAATTTGAGATCTTGGTTCGCTATATTTTCGGAGACAGGATCCAAGGAAGTTAGGGTTTTTACAAGCTCCCGAATTCCATGAAAAACATGTGATGTTGGGAAAATCGTCATAACTTGCTCTCTGAGAATTGGATTCAAATTTTGTAAATAGTGACAGAAATAGGATGGAATTTAGTTTGTTGGTTATCCTTTTCATTGTCGAAGCTAGCAACAGTGACACATGGCACTTAATACAAGTTCACTCTACTGAACTAGTCTATAATCAGATCATCGTGGGAGATTGGGCATAACTCTTTCTTGAAGAATCCAATCTTGATCAGACCTGTGGGGTTGGAAAGAGGACTCAGAGGGCTACCAGAGGACAAAATTTCAGACCTTAGAGATTCAAAATTACATAGATACAACAAATTCAATATCGAGCTCCTAAAAGGCAAGAGAAAACATGCATTCAAGGATCACTGCAGTAAGGATCACAAATCAATAGTCAAGGGTAAGTCTCTTACAACAAGGTATGTATGATTAGTGTTTACGTTTGAATTTTGAGTATCATCTCTAACATATGTTTTTGCAGCACAACGTAAGTATATACAAGGTCTTGGTCATATCTCTATGTCTCTATATGTCAAAATTAGTTTTTCAGATATCGTATTCTTGATACTACACATTTGATGCTACATATTCTTGATGCTACACGAAGTTTTCTAAATATTTATGATGTTGTAAGTTCATGTTACTTGTCTTGTCATAGTTGATAGAATGATCTCTGGTGTTGTACTTAGAACTTGGTTCATCACAAGTCTAGGGTCTGTCATCAGTTTTTATTGCATATATCTTTAGGTTAGTTTTCAATATAGTCTTGCATAGAGTCTAGACCTATATCAAGAGTGGGAGTCTTTATCTACTGCTGCAACAATTCAACAACAAAAGTGACAATTACACTTTAGGTAGGCATTGTAATTCTAATTTGTATTTATTCATTATTATGCAGTTACATGTGCTTTGTAGGCAGAGGTAAGTTGAAGGGTGTTTTGTTTTGTTTTGGGATTGGTTTCGCCAGGCAAATTTTGCATGCAGGTAGAAGAATATTCATGTACAACATCCAGCAAGAATTCAAGAGTAGAAGTATCAAATCAAAGGAAGCATTGCAACGTGACATCCTTGAAGACATGACAACCATCCAGATATCGTCAAGTATTGTTAAGGTCAAGAGTCATCATTGTAAAGTTGTAAAAGAGTCATTTATAAAAGAGACATCATTTTAAAAGAGTCATCATTGTAAAGTTGTAAAAGATTCATCATTGTAAAGATTGAAAAAGAGTCATTCTGCGTAGAGTCGAAGAGGCAATGTTGGGAGGTATAGGGGTCATTGTTGGGATGATGTCATGGTTGGCTTGTAGGTCATAGAGTGATTGGGTATTTGGTCAAGTACATGAAAATCATCATACATATTATTGTATCATGGATTTTTGTCCCTAGTTTGGGAATCCATAGTCTTGTCTTATTTCAGTCATTATAGGGTGGCAGGGAGATGTTAGGCAGGTGTATGAAGTTGCCTACAGGTTGGGGCCTGTAGAGCCTCTAACCTACACCTCATCATCTACTATTATCTACTGTTTTTCATCACCTATCTCTCTCTTTCACCTCATTTTCCCTGTAAAACCGCCTAGATCATTACATTAGATGTCATTAAGCATGATCAAGTGAGCTTTGCTAATGTGTAAATGTTTTGTTTAGATTTTGACATATTTACAGGCATTCCGCAGCTCTCTGCCGATTCTGCAGCTATCTGATGATTCCGCAGCCATCTGGAGATTCCGCAGCCTTTTTGTTGTTCTCAAGGTTCCACGTGTCATTTTGCCAAACGAGCCACATGGGTACTCAGGTATCAAGGTGCTCGAGGTTCCTGTGCCATTTGTTCAACCATTCACGTCATCCATACCTCCGGTCAAACAGGGGCAAGATCCAGTCAACGAAGGCAGCTAATGGTGATGCGTGAGCTGTTTGGTCACGTCAGCTCAGACGGTGGCTTGCCCGTGTTTTGCAGGACGTGGGGAACATAATCTAAGTTTGGATTTAATCCCCATGACGACCAGGACCTCCAGCTCA
>APFE030241248.1:11779-25947 GCA_000404065.3 Pinus taeda
AATTAATATAGCTTAACATTATAAATATAACATATTTATATTATTTACACATGAAGTCATTTATTTAAATTAATATAAACTAAACTCCTTCCTTATAAATACTTATTTAAAAATTATGAATAACCTTTATATGATACATCCAAAGAATCTGAACTGTGTTATGAAAACCAACTTGCAATTTAAACAATCAACTTTACCCTGGTCAAAAATATCTTTTTCATAGCGCTTGAAACATCTACAAACCTGAATATCTTAATAACTTAAGACTAAATAGAAAATTAATAAATATTATTATATGAAACTTATAGTAGAATTATTTCAAAAAAATTATGCATACCAATCATTTATTGGTGGGTGGCCCTTGCTCAAATATGCTAGCTTTCCATAATATATCCCTTTGTCTCTTGCTTTGATAACTTCATCAATAAATCGTGTTCCAACACAAACCTTTTTAGAAACATTTTATTATCCACACATATTTCACATATAGTTGATTAAACAAAGTAATGGATAAGAAAAGAATTTCAATATTAAAAATATTGAACCATTATTAAGGTGGGTTTGAGTTTGTTTTTTTAAAGTATAAACAAAATTTCTATTGATATTTGGTAGTATTATATATGATGTTTCAAAACTTTAGTATTTCAACCATTAAGGTTTATATTATATCCCACTATCAAAGTTTACACCATGGTGAGATCATAAAAATCAAAACCAATTATCAAAACTTATCATATTACCGATTTAATTATAAAAATCAAAATCAATTTATAAAGAGTTTTTCAGAAGAAGTTACATTGAAGATTTGGTTCCACGTGTTTCGAACCAATAAGTGTGGTTCATCTTCAAGACACTTAAATAGTAAATTTAATTTTTCTGAGTTAGAATCTGCATTACAATTCAAAGACTTGTCTTTCCTGAGTTAGAACGTGGCATTAAATAGTAAGTTTACCTTTTCTAAGTTAAAATCTGCGTTACAATTAAGAGACTTGCCTTTCCTGAGTTAGAATGTGGCATAAATATTAAGTTTACCTTTTCTGAATTAGAATTTGCATTACATTTCATAGACTTGCTTTTCCAATTATCAAAATTTATCATATTACTGATTAGGTTCAAGCTACTATTATATAGCTAACAACATAAATAAATCACACCATGTATGTTTTCTAGTGCTGTGATCATTTCTTTTGTTGTTGAGGAATCCTAATTTTTCTCTTCCCATGACTTCTTGTATTTGGGACCATCGTCATAACAATGTTAGCTATTCCCATATAACCCCTAAAATAGTATCTTCCCAAAATTCGTTGGTCTTTTTATGGGGTCACTACTTGACTCCCATAAAATTGCTTTATGGGAAAATACTATAGGTTTCTAATCCAATATATTAATAAAAATGAGTATATTTTCCTTTTCCGTATCATCTTTATTTTGGATTTCTACCAATTTTTTTATATAAGCTTAAATTCGATTAAAAAAACAACAAACTCTCTCTTCTCTTTCTCTCATCATTATAGATAGATATATCACTCACTCTTCTCTTTCTCTCATCATTATAAATAGATTTATCACAATGAAGATAACAAAATTTGTCATAAGAAAAAATTATATTTGTTTTTTAGAAATCTACTTTAACTTATTTTAAATTAATAATGTCTTTATATAAGAGTAAGAGTGGGAAAAAATGTTGGACAAATAATATTTATTTTAAGGAAATATAATTTATGATTAATATATTTACCAATATCGCTTCCATCTCAAAAAAAATAATTCAATACTTTAAACATTAACTTTACAATCCCATTTTCAAAATTCTTTAAATAATCCTTTTCCTTCTTGTATACATGAGAAGGTAAATTTGGTGATGGGCCACTACTTTTCTACATTTTTGGAGATCGGACCAGGGAAAAATGGCATTATGTGGTTTCTGCAATCCGGGAGGTCTCTCTATTTTAACTACAAAGGTCTAAGTCTATGATTGCAGACACTCGTTTTGAGGTCTTTGCAGCATGGTTTAGCTATCACTTTTCACTCTCAGGTGTATTCTGTAGCACAAAGGATATTTTGCTAGGGTTTTTAAGTTTTTACAAATATGGAAATTCAAGGCATGAACAAGCTTGTTGATTTTTCCCTAGGTTTGGAGGATCTTGTCTCCCTGGATGCCGACATGCCAACTCACCCATCTTATCCTAAAGGAAACTGGATGGTCATATTAGTAGATTTAGATGGCAGTTTACCTCAACGAGTTTTTCTGAAACCCTGAATGTGGTTTCCAAGGCACCTCAACTCTCCTCACTGGTTGCCACTGGGGTTTTTGCTCCATTGTTGGTAGAGCAGGTCCTACCGGAATACGTCGGTCACAAAAAAACCCTTTCTCATCAAAGGTCAACTCTCACGAGATGACCCCTCTCTGGTTATTTCCGATGAAGGTTCTCCAAGGTATAAGCCTCCCCTAATGTATTGTTTGACAAGGTCAATTTCTCGCAAGTAGAGGATTTTTCGTGTCGGCGAGATTGACAAGTTTAAACTAGTCAAAAGTTTCCTATGGCACTAAAGTGTACAAGCCCAAATAAACTCCACAATGAAAGAACACAATGAAAGAACGTCGTATTAATGATAAAATTACTTATTTATACATGTGCAATCTAGGTATGAGATAGTTGTGTCTAGATAACATATTAACTGTAAAAATGGAATGTAAAACTAACTACATATTATACAATAATAATCCTGAAGGATTAGTTAACATTTCCCCCTTAATCCGAATGTGACATCTTACATGCCGAGTAACATTTTGAACTTTTCAAACTTTTCACGTCCTAGTGGCTTTGTAAATATGTTTGTGATCTGCTCCAAAGTAGGAAAATGTGTCAGATGAATAACTTTGGCCTCTACATAATGTCGAATCAAGTGATATTTGGTGTTAATATGCTTGCTTCGATCATGAAACTTGGGATTCTTGGCCAATTGAATTGCAGAAGAATTGTTAATGAGTAGTGGATTTGAAGCCTTTTGTTTCTCCTGCAAGTCTTCAAGTATTTTGTGAAGCCAAATATTTCTTTTGTAGCTTGAGCTGTTGCAACATATTCGGCTGCTTGTGTGCTCTCCAACTGATGGTTGTTGATCCAAGACTCATCAAATGACTAGAAGTAGAGACTCCATTCTCCTTATCTCCATCAAAATTAGAATCAGAATAGCCGGTGAGATGGAAATCTGCAACTCTGGAATATTTGATGCCATATGTTCAAGTGCCTTTCAAATACTTGAGCACTTGCTTTTTTGCATTCCAATGACCTTCACATGGCTTATGCATGAACCTAGAAAGTATCCCTACAACAAAAGCTATGCTAGTTCGGGTAGTAGCTAGAAAATTCAAACTTCCAACAAGTTTCTTGTACTTTGTTGGATCTTCAAACATACTTCCTTTAGTGGAAGTAAGCTTCAAATTCTGCTCCATAAGAGTAGCGGCAGGATTACAATCTGCATCCCAAATCTGTCCAATATACTTTTTCTGAGAAATGAAAATCTATTTGGGTTTCTGATCAATTTCAATCCCTAAATAATAATGTAATAAACCCAAATATGCCATGTCAAAATTTTCAATAATTCTCTTTTAACGAACGCTATATAGTCATCATTATTTCCTGTGATCATCAAATCATCTACATACACAACCAAATATACAACTGACTTTCCAATTTTCTTAACAAAAAATGTTGCATCATCAAGATCAAATAAATTATAACTCAACTTGATAAGGTGTTTAGTTATTTTTTCATACCATGCAAGAGATGCTTGTTTCAGTCCATACAAAGCCTTCACTAGCTTACATACCTTTTTCTCTTTGCCTTTGATAACAAAACCTTCTGGCTTAAACATATAAGCATCCTCCTTTGAATTGTTATTCAAAAACGTTGTTTTAAAATCCATATGGTGTATCTTCCAACTACTCTGAGTTGTAAGAGAAAATAAAGTTCTAATTGTGCCCCATTTTGTTGTAGGAGAAAATGTCTCGGTGTAGTCAACACCTTCCTTCTGAGCGTAACCTTTTTCTACAAGTATCTCCTTGTATTTATCAAGTGAACCATCTTATTTGTATTTTATATTATACACCCATTTGCAACCAATGGGTTTGACATCTGTAGGAGGATCCACTAACCTCCAAGTGCCATTCTTAATAAGTGCATCATATTCATTTTGCATTGCATGCTTCCATTCATCACAATTAGCAGTGTCTTTAAAATAATTAGGTTCACTAATTGTATAATGATTGAATTCACAGTCATGAGAAACATTACCTGAATCACCTTTAGAAGACATTCATGTTTCAAAATCATCATACTTGCTTGGAACTTTTCGATCACATGTAGATATTCATAAATGTTGTTGAAGCGGTTGTGATGGTTGTTCATCTTGAAGTACAATTTCTTATGGAACACTTTCTGACCCTGTAGAAACAACACTATCCTCCAAGTTTTCTTCAGCAAAAACATCATCATGAGTCAAAGATAGAAAAACCACAGACTGATCTAGAAAGGGAACCACCCCCCTGTGTGGAACATCATTATTAGGTTCAAAATAGAACTTCTTAGATGAAAATTTCTCCAAATGAGCCAGTTTCCTATCAACAATGGAATTATTCTTATCTAATTCAAGGAAAATACCATCTTTGGAAAGAATGAATTTTTTATTTTCTTCATCATACAACCTATATGCTTTGGAAGTAGCAGAATATCCCAAGAAAATACATTAGCGACTCCTAGAACCCAACTTGTTGCACTGATGTTTAGGAATTAATGCATAGCATAGAGAACCAAAGACTCTAAAATGTTGAACAACAGGAAGACGATTACACAAATTTCATAAGGAGATTTATTATTGATGACAGGAGAAGGACAAAGATTGTGAATATATGCTGCACAAAGCACTGCTTCTCCCCAAAACATCAACTTAACATTCTTAAATAACATCATAGATCTAACCATATTAAGAAAAGTTCTACTCATACATTCTGCACTGTCATTCTATTGTGGATTATAAAGTATGGTAGTTTGATGTTTGATTCCATTGTCCTACAAATATTGTTCAAAAACAAGAGAAGTATACTCACCACCATTACCAGTTCTGAGAATGCTATATTCAGTTGAGTTTCATTTTTAATCATCAAATGAAAAGTTTTAAAAGCTCCAAACACTTGTGACTTATTCTTCAATAAATACACCCAACACATTCTTGAGTAATCATCAATAAATGTTAGCACATATTTATTTCCATTGGAATTTGCAATAGGCATAGATCCACATAAATATGAATGTATAAGACCTAATTTTCATGAAGCTCTAAAAGAAGAACTATGAAAAGGTTGTTTATAATGTTTTCCAAAAATACAAGCATCACAAGGTGTAATCTTTCTTGGAACTTTCGGAAGACCTTTAATACCTTGTTTTTTCATAATTTTGATGCTGCCATAATTGATGTGACCAAATTGAGCATGCCACAACAAGCTGGGAGACATGCTACCACTTTGTTGCGCCAAAAAAGTAGAAATTTCCTGAGAATTAGTAGATGAAGTACCATTTAACTTTAAAAGTGTACCTTCTTCCACACTGTTCATAATAATTGCATGACCAAATGCTCTTCTTATCTTGATGATTCCATCAAATATATGAATAGAATGCCCCTGCTGCCGAATATGGATAAAAGACACCAAATTTCAGTGAAACTATGGAATATAAAGTACATCCTGAAGAACATAATATGAAATATTCGGTATCTTCAAACGAATAGACCCAATGCCATACGGTTTAATTTGAGACTTGTCAGCAAAGTAAATAACACCATCAATATCATCACTGAATGTTTCAAAAATATCTTGCCTAAATGTCATATGACAAGTGGCTTCTGAATCCAAAATCCAACTATCTCGCCATAAAGAAAATGTAGTGTTGAAAATATTATTAATATTAAAATTACAATGAGCAACAATGGAATGTGTAGACTCTGATGATTTTCCCTTATCTGGTGGTGGCTGATCTTTCTTTTCATTCAACTGTTTTCTCCTTTAACTGACTTTCTCCCAAGGAATTTTACAGTTAGTAGCAGTATGATTGATTTTACCACATCTAAAACATTTGATAGTTGGTCTATCATTAAAATTCCTTTGTTGTCTTTCAATTTTTTATCTGTCTCCCTGATTATTTTTGCCCCCCAACCTCTACAATTTATCCTACCACAACCTCTGCTACTTTTATCACCTCTAGAAGTTTCGGTTTGAGACTTCTGATCCTTTTGTGTAAGGCACAAAGTTTCTACATTAGAGTTAGGTGGAGCCTCTTTCTTCCCAAAGGTTTTTTCTCTCTCAACTATTTTTCTTACTAGTTTATCAAATGTAATGTCTTTTAACTTCCCACTAGCTTGGAGAGATTCCAAATAATGTGAATAGACAGGGTGAAGGACTTTTATAAAATTTGTAAGTTGTAAATCTACTTTAATTCTAGTGGCTTCTATATCATGAAAATTGTCTTTGATTTCAAAGGCACACTTCAAAGGATCATTACCCTTCATCTCCAAATTAAACAACTTTAACAATAACTAAATAATTTCAAGTTCTGAGTGTGAATCATACAATTATTTCAACTTCTTTAATACTTTGAATGCAGTACCACAAGGAACAATATATCGGCTTGCCTCTTCTATCACTGATGCAGTTATTAATTCATATTCCTTGTTGTCTTTTGTCTCCCAAATTTCACATTGTTTCTCATTATCAGGCGGTTTCGGTGCAATTTATTTTCCATCATTATCTTTCTTTCCTTGACAGACTTCCCACAAATCGTTAAAACCAGGGAAATTTTAAGATTTCTAAACCACTCTTGATATTTTTACTTTCCATTAAGAACAACTCCAACTATGGAAATGATTGAAGTCAGTATTGTTATGCAGTCAAATACTCTTCAAATCCTTTCAAATATAAAATATATGCAATACTTTTGAAAAGATATAAATTCGTTTCTCCACTTGTTTCAAACAAATTTGGCTTTGTGGTTTAATGGTAAGGTTCAAAAATAGCCTAGCAAAGAGCCAGGTTCAACCCTTATTAGCCTGCAAATATTTTATTTTACCATTGGCCTCTTAAAAAAATATGTATTTCAAATCACCATAAAATTGACCACTCTTCAATTAAAAATTTAAGTCAAACCACCAAAAAATATATATCCTTCATTTTAAGAATCCTTCAGAAATCCTTTAGTAAAAAAATTGTATCCTTCAGAAATCTTTCAGTAGATGCAAATACTATCCTTCAGAATTTTTACTGTGATTAAACTCTTGTTTACTACAATAAATGAAAATAAAGCCTCCCAAAATTAAAATAACAAGCGGCCCTTGGATGCATGGAACTTAGACTTTTAGCAAATAATCCAACAATTATTGGTATTAGACCCAGTATTGACAAATTTTATTGAGAACAACAAGCACTCAAAACTCCAACATGTATTCTAACTTCCAAGGATATGCTAAAAAAAACATCATACCATTGAATTTCTCCAATCGTATATCATTATGATGGAAAGTTATAAGACTTACAAAGAGTCAATGGTTTGGGTCTCCCACTGGGCTAACCTTTTGTTGCATTTAGCTATCCTCACGAACTTCATGCTCCGCGTCTCCTTTATGCCATAGACTTCAAATACATGGAGTTTAGAAACAACTCAACCAGGTCTCTGATACTAATGTACAAGAACAAATAAACTCCACAATGAAAGAACACAATGAAAGAGCATCATAATAATGATAAAATTACTTATTTATACATGTGAAATCTAGGTACAAGATAGTTGTGTCTCGGTAACTTATTAACCGTAAAAATGGAATGTAAAAAAAATTACATATTATACAATAACAATCCTGAAGGATTAGTTAACATGAAGGATGATAAATTGTCTTGGAAGGGTTAAACCCTATCCACCAGGTTTGATTTTACTCGGTTGTTTTTCACCAATGTTCAAGAAGGTCTGGATATTTTGGGAAGGAATAATGGTGTGGAGGGGTCTCTCATCCCCCCTCTTAGTGAAGAATCTCAAGCCATGGCTAATCCCGAAGAGGCAAATAGAGAATTTGAGGGAAAATGGCTAGAACACGAAACCCTCGCCCCAAATAATGAGAAACTGGGGAATCCTGTGGTGAAAAAGAAGGGCATGAAGAGGAAGAACATTCAATCAAATCCAGGTGAGGTAGATTTTATTTTAGAGAGGATGTTCATATGGGGGAGGTTGTAAAGACTGCATAGAGGATCGTTGTTGGTTGAGCCCGAGGCAGGTTTTTCTCGACATATTTAATTAGGGTTAACATCAAACAAATATGGGGTTTGGATATCTCTAAGGAGCCAAAGGTAAATGATTTGTTGAAAGGATAATTTATGTTAGTTTTTCCCTCAACATAGGCAATAGACAAGGAAATCAAAAAGCCAAGGTTCATCCAATGGACACCTTTATTTGATGCGAAGAAGGAGAAAATTGGGATTTCTCCCATATGGGCCAGGCTACCACATTTACCTCCTCATTTATGGTCTTTGGATTCTTTCAAGCACATTGGAAGCAATCTAGGAACATTTGTGGATGTTGAATTTTCTTTTGAGGTCTTAGGGCACATAGTTGTTGCTCAAATCCTAGTTAATATCAATACTTGTGAAGGTCTCCTTCCAAAGGTGAAGCTTACTTACTAGAGGATAATGCATTCTTAGTCATTAGAATAGGAGGGAGTCCCATTTAGGTGTTGACGACATAATGATTTGGGCCATTTTCTAGAGGATTTCCCATTGCCATTCCAGAAGTAAAGATTCTCGGGTCCATTGGATGGAAGTCTGGTTTCAAAGGTGGAAAGCTTAGGAGTAATTGGTAATCAAAAAGGGTCGAGCTCCTTAATAGATCTTATTCGAGGGTTTACAGTTTCTCGAGTTGAGCGGTGGATGCTTATGGAGGATGCTTTAAGGGGTGCATGATCAAATGGTCTCCTTCCAGAATCTGCTCCTGCCTCTTCTAGTGATGGACATTTGGGTACTCCTCCCCCCCCCCCATGAAACTCCTAATATATATGATGTTATCATTTTACCTGTTATATTTGAAAATATCCATTAAATCTTGCCTCATTCCTCATTTTATTTCGGTCAACATGTTAAACATATATCTTGTCCTCTCTCCTTTATTCCCCCATCCATACCTCCTCTTATCTTCTTTTCCTCACGAATTGGGATCTCGACATTCTCCACCTCACATTCCCAGTATTTACTTCACTCTTCATCAAAGTTGTCTGGCCCTCTTCCTATAGGAGAGCTTGGCCCTGTATCCCCTACAAACATATGTCGAGGAAGAGGTCATATCTCCAATATCTCAAAGGCTAAGTAGAAGGCTAGCCTTGATATTGTTGTTGGCTTTAAACAAACCATTGATGGGGTACTTAGAGCTTCAATGACCCTTGTTTTCCATCCAAAATGATATGTATGTCTCTAAATTGTTGGGGTCTAGTTAGTACATCTAAGAAACTAGCTGATCAACTACTCAAAATTAGGCTAAAAAATCGAAGTGTCAGAATCTTGATAAACTTAACTTCAGATCAAAGAGCTCGTCATTCTAATTCCAATGGTGTGAATGACACTCGAATCCGAGATGGTATGAAGAAGTTAGAGAAAGTCAAATTTCAGGTTTGACTTGGACATATGGCAAGAAAAAATGATGTGGTAAGGCCCTTCAACGAATGGGGAGGCGCCAAGTGACAGGCTACCATTTCCCCCCGCATATCACAAATCACATCTCGCAACTGGATCGTATCAAAAATTGGCCACAGAACAGGCAAGCCTGCGATTCGAGAAATCACAATTGCACTTTGCAAAAGACAGGTGGAAAGGTGTTAAAGGATTGACCCCGGAGTTGCGATGTGATGGATCATCCCGGAGTTGTGATGCGATGGATCGTAGATCACAATTGCACTTCGCAGAAAGCAGAGTTCCACATTATATTACCTGTCGGTTCTCCACCGATCGCAAAATGCGATAGGTTCCTGGATGAGATGCGACTATAGGTTCCAATTAATTGTTTCGTCGGGTCCGCCAGATTGCAATTGTACATAGAGCTGCTACGTCACAAACTATAAAACCATTGGTTTCCTCTCTAATTGTGATTTGTGATAAGATAGTTGACTGACAGATTATGGTCAGCCGCAAGGTGAAATTTTCACCCAGTTAGCGCATGCTTGGCACTAATTTGTAGGATCATGTCGGAAATGGGGAAATTTGTGGACTGAATATTGGGAGAACTAGGAGAAGTCATAAATTCTTTAGTTTTCCACCAAAGTGATCCAAAAAGAGCCTAGATGACCATTTTTGAGTATTCTAGCTTGATTGGAGTAGGTTGCATAAGCATTTGAGCATTGAAAACTCATATTTTTACACTTTTGAGCATAATAAAGAGGTCCAAGCCATTGGAAGCTGGACCAAGGAGACGTAGCCCAGGAGGGGTGAACTCCTTTATAATGTACTTGTTGTAATGTGTTTTTTTGATGATGTTCTATACATGTTTATGCTACTGTTTAGTTTCTTATTTATGTTAAATTTCTCATAAAATTAACATAAAAAAAAAAGAAACTCTTCCTTTCACTTGCAAAAATTAATGAATCCTTAAGAACAATGAGAGAATTTTGTTTCTAATTTGAGGCAGATCTTAGCACAACAATCCAATATTCTAAATCAGATCACTAGCCCTCAAATGACTAGTGGGATCACTCCCCCCTTGGTGTAATGTTCCTAGAAGAAACCTTAGGTGACTATGAGACTATTGTTCGTGCACTTGAAGGCCTCCTTCCTGGATGGTGTTTTTTCCGAAGGTTTAGCCATAGGGTTAAATTCAAAATCCCTTAACCCCTCTAGCTCCCGAGGTTTCAACGGAGGCCTGGGGGCTGATGTCTTTTCAACTGATCTCAGTATAAATGTTCATATCATCAACATATATGGGCCTCATTTAGATTGTGCCATCTTCTGGGACTCTCTTTTTAACAAAACTCTTATGAAAGAAGGAAATTTGGTAATAGGAGGAGATCTTAAATTCTCTTTGGGTGTCTCTAAAATCTGGGGACCGAGTGCCCACCTTGCCACTTAGCAGAATTTTTTATCCACAAATTGGAGGAATCCCATTTCTGTGATGTCGAGTTGAGAAAATCCCTCCCAACATGGAGAAATAAAATGACATGAGATGATCGTGCGACCAAGAGGATCAATAGATTTCTACTTCTGGAGAGATTGTTGGACCAGATTCCCTTGTTTTTTCAATGGATTGGGTCAGGGTAAAAGTCAAACCATGCCCACATTTTCTTGAAAATGAAAAGAGATCTTTCTAAGCCAGGGAGCCCTTTCAAAGACAATTCAGGGTGGCTCAAGGATCCTTCTTTTGGGAACCTGGTGGCTGAAATTTGGGATTCAAACCATCGAGAGGGAAAGAGAGAGGTAGCAATATTCGTAAAAATCTAAAGAATGTAAAGAAGTCATGATTGAGTGGGTTAAGTTGAAAAAAAAAAAAGAAGAGGAGGAATTAAGGGCTATTGAAGTTGAGTTATAAGAGATGGATGTGCTTAATGGGATTGGTTACCTAAATGATAAAGGAAAGCAAAGAATGGTCCTATCGAAAGATTAAAATGGAAAACCTTGGTCGAGATGGAAGAACAATGGAGGTTGAAAATTCGAGCGATCTAGCTGAAAAGTGGTGATGATAACACCAGGTTCTTCCAATATTTTTTCAAAGGTAGAAAAATTCGATACACCGTATGGTCCTTGGAATCCCTTGAGGGAGTCCAAGCCTCCTCTTTTAGGGAATTAATGGGGTTGGTTGTAAATCATTTTATAATTCTCTTTAGTTCCCCCCCCCCCCCCCACCCCCTGATTGTGACCATCCCTGGAATTGTAGCCCCTGGCCTAGTTCCTCCCATGTTTTGTTGATCAAGAATTGAATCATGACCTGATGGAGCTGATTTCAGAAGACAAACTTTAGAAAACCCTGGGGGGATTTTAGAAGGATAAAAGTCCTGGACAAGATGATTGGCCAATTGAGTTCTACATGGAAATGTATGATATCAGAGGATTTGACCTTCTAAAAGTGGTGGAAGAATCTAGGACCGGGGGCTATATTAATGATCCTCTAAACACCACCTTTACTTCCCTCATCTTTAAATCTGACTCCTCTCGATCTTTTGATGACTTTCACCCCATCACCCTCTACAATTGTATTTACAAAATCATTGCCAAAATGATTGCAAACAAGATCAAGCCTATTCTCTTAGTGCACATGCCAAAGGAGAAATTTTCTTTCCTTGAAGGAATAATAAATCATGAAGCCGTACGGGTTGCACAAGAAGAGCTTCATATCTTGGTTCTGGTTATTGGCAAAGATAGAGAAAATCCTCAAATATTGGAGCTTCTGATGGTTATCCCAAGCAAGTAGGTCGATCCTCATAAAATCAATCCTAGAATCTATCCTGGGTTTTTGGTATTCCCTATCATGGATTCGAAAGGAAATATTATCAAAAATACGGAAAATCTATTGTAGATATCTTTGGGTCGTGTAGAAAGAAGGTAGATCTTGTGTTTGGGTTAAATGGGATCATATTTCATTACCCAATGATTGTGGGGGTCGGGGATTGAAAAACATTCACTTCTTTAGAAATGCAATTACTGAAAAAGTGGGGTGGCATCTAATCTCCACTCAAATTTTATTGACAAAGGTGGTCTTGTAGAAATACATCAGCCCCCTTCCCCTTCTGGATTGGATTTGAATGCAAAATAAACATTGTTCAAATGCATCGGTCATTTGGAAAGAAATTATTCATTCTTTTGGGGTCATTAAGCTAGGACTTGTTTGGAAAGTTAGAAATGGGGAACATGTGAGAATTGGTGAGGGTCCATGGGTTGGATGTAATGAAAATGACCAACTATCTCTAGGCCTGGTGTGTTTTCCCCATGAGAGGGGTAATCATTCATTGGAAAAAATTGTTGACCATGAGCGATCCACTATTTAGTCTCAAGGTTGGAAATCTCTTTATCAACCTTAACTTCCTTGAATTTTATGGAAGAATTGACAACAATACACATCCTCTCTTAGAAATTCCCATGTCCACATAGGTGACAAAGAATATGTCTTGGAATGGGCTTAGCAGTGGATGGTTTTTATGCCCAAAAGCAAGATATATTTTGTTAAATGAACATAGAAAGTAAGTTGAAGCCTCCTAATGGCAGAAGAAGTTATTAAAGGTAGTGTGCCCAACAAAAGCACGTCTTTTGCAATGGTTCATCCTAGAAAATAAAGTACCTACTTGGAAAATGTGATGAAAAGAGGAATATTAGGCCCTAGTTGGTGTCGTCTATGCAAAAACTCAGACGAATCGGTAGGCCATTTGTTTCTATTGTGTTCTTTCACAAAGGCAATATGGGCTTCAACTTGTGCAAACTTAAACATACATATAAGATGGTAGGGGGAATCAAACCTAGACACTTGGAAGACATGGTGGGTCACCATCAATCCAAAACAGCTCTGTTATATTCCCCTATTCTTGTCCTAAGGTATTTCGTTGGCCCGAAATGCTGAAGTTTTTAAAGAGAAATCAGTTACTCTTGATAGAGTAATGGCTCAATCCATCACTACTCTTTCTCTGATGGACCTTATTAATACAATCCCTCACCAACATTCTATTTCTGAAGAAATAATTGACCAGTCTTTCCCATAGGATTATTTTGATGGTGCAGCTTTGAAGGAGGGGCCTGTGGAGGGGTGCTATATTATTTATATCTACTTCACATTTCTACAAATTGAAAAGAAGTCTAGGATATGGCACAAATAATTTTGAAAATCTGATGAGTTTATAATCCTTTTTGTTTATGTTGATTTATTACATGCATGTATTTATGTAAATTTTATTTTTCTATTGATGGAGGATTGTTTGGGAAAACCCCAACAATTACCTCTTTTGATATGTTTATATGTAATATGATATACAATGTCTTTTGGGGGATGCATATGACCTATTTTTTTGATCATATGCAGATTGTTAGAATAATCGGACTTCACAGAGTGTAGGATATGCACATAAAGAATGTAATATTAATTTTTCTTCTCTAATGAAAGTTATAATTTTTT
>APFE030241257.1:0-19641 GCA_000404065.3 Pinus taeda
AAAAGAAGGAGGGTGGAGATACCCGAGATCCCACCTGGGAATGAATCAATGGACATAGTATTGAAGGATATTCCTTCCAATCTAGCTGAAAACTTGACCAAAATGTCGTAGTTTATAGGGGCATATGAAACTGGCACCATGGATAAAGCTACGAAGATATCTATTTTGTTAAGGGAGAGGTAAGAGAAGATAACACAGCTCGAGCAATAGCTGCAAAATGAAAAAGAAAATGTGAACCAACAAACTGCTGAACAAATTTCTCAATTACAACAGAATATGGAAGTGTTAAAGATAATCCATGAAGCATACATTTATGCGAAGAACATGCAAATTCAAGAATTACAAGGAGCCATGGAAAATATGAAGATGTACCTACTGTCGATGAATTCATCAAAGAGGCACTAGAGCTAAATTCCGTTCTATCAAAACAACAAGAGCAATTTTTCCAAAGAATGTCGCATATCTCTCCTTATCTGATCACCAGTGATCAATTAATAGATAAGGCGATTGACCAAAGAATTGAATTTAATGATTTAAATGCAAGGATGTCAGAATTCATTGAATGGCAAGAAACAAAAGAAGGAAGGAAAACTAATTTTCCCAAGATTGAGGAGACACATAAGGACATTCTATTCACAGATTGGGATGCACGGATTAAGAAAGCTGAATTAGCAGTGGCAAGAGCACCAGGGGTGTCAAAGAACATAGTAAAAGCAGTAAACCACACTTTTCACGCCACCAACTTGGTGAAAGAAGGTAGCCCGAAAATACTGCTAGATTTAAATGACTTGCATAAAAGCTGGAAGGAAAGAGCAGAAATACAAAGGGAAGTGATTGCAAAGTTAGAAAATACTGACTGGGAGGTTTATTGGCAATACCTTGTCAAGCCACACAGCCAAATCATGACCCTCAACTTCTCACTCCATTCAACTCAATGGATGATTCCACCTCTCACAGATGCCATTTTCGCAGGACAGGTTAGAACACAGTTTGGGGCACCTCCTCAAGTGAAATCGATGGCTGATATATATGATTTAAAAGAGAAGCTGATAGACAACAAGTCATCATTATAACCTCTGCTCATCAAGTCACTTTTATTTTTAGAGTTAGTTCACTAGTTAGGAGGAAGGTTGTTTGAAACCTCCTCAAATTTTTGTATAAACTATTTTTGAACATTAGTTAGAATAATATTTATACCCTTCTCATGCATTTAGAGAAGGGTCCAATGTTTTATCAAAAACATTTGCAAAGAATGCACTTCTATAAGTTTGTGAATGCTTTGATGAAATTATGGAACATGGTCATTTCTTTTAAATATCATACTACTTTCTGTTGTTGATGCACTATTGTATACTTGGAAGATAATTTGATCTGAAAAAGGAGCTAATCTATGTCATTAGTCAAATGAGCAGAACTTCACACATATGGTACTTCTATCTTGTATGATTAGTTTTGTTTCTATTTAATTAGTGATATAATTTCATTTTCATGAATTGTATATGAGATATGTTCTTTTTGTTATGCGTTAATTGCACTACTGTATGATGCCTAGCTAAATTTTTTTATTTTTCATGTATAATCATACGATATATGCGATATAGTTTATACATTTCTTTGACTAACTATTTAGTCAAAGAAATTATCTTTACACATTATCACCTTTGTTTAATGCATGATTGGTCATTATTGTCACATGTCAACCATATATCTTTTTGAGTTCGCATATCACACATAATACCCAGGTTTATATTAGATTAAGTTAGCTAGAGATTCGCATGATCGAATAGGCCATTTAGTTATCATTATCCTTACTACAATCGCTTGATAACCACCCACTCTCCTTTTAAAACCCACATAGGGAAACTGGTCCCATTATCCCCAGTCGGAGCCACCACTTCAAATGGAAAAGGAGTTGTTATCCCCCATGTTGGAGCAACATAAATCTAAGGCTTCAACACATCCATAAACTACCAATTCATTAGATTAGAATATAACCATAGTTCCTTACACTATGAAACCCTAGGAAAAAACACCATGCACCACAAAATAAAAGGGAGAAAATGTGTATTTGTGTCCACCAATGTGCTAAGTAACCTATGAATTCCCAAGATAGTCTTGTACCTAATTTACTAAAGAATAATTTTTTATTGTATAGGGTTCTTTGGGTTGTTATCCATCCCTCCATGTGTATAATGCCTTCATGATTTCTATAGGGGATTTACATTTCAAGTCATAGATAGGGCCTAAGTCACTAAGAATTGAAATGGTGGGATTTTCTATAGTATGAGCATACTCTCTAGGTGGCCTTTGTCTTTTATTAGAGGCTAACCAAGTGAAAGGATCAATGAACTTGTATCCCATATATATTTTTGTATGATCACATTGACATAATGTTTTGTTCCCTTTTTATGACCCTGATACATGCAATTTTTTCTTTTATTTCCATCCACTTATGTTGGAATGTAGAGACACCTTTTCCCGGATCTGGGTGTCTGACGGTAGTACAGGTACGTGGATTGCTGTTTGGATGGGCACATGGTTTATCTACACTGCCACTCAGCCTCTCATAGCTCCAGCCATAACTTCCCCCGTGCTCAAGATTAATGATGCTTTAATGCTGCCAGTACCTCCTCTTTTGCCGGTTAATTTCTTGATCATGGCGCTATCAACTTGCCACAATCGCGTTTCTCCCTTTCACTTTGGTCCCTCCTTTGTAGATGCAGTGGTTTGCTCTCGAACATTCTCAGGAATACACTGGGCTCTGGTTCGTTGGATGAACTTCTGGCTATGCCTTCAAGCCACCCTCTGTCTCCCCTGGTTTTTCGCTAGCCACTCGTTTATTGCTCTCCATTTCGGCCTTTTGAGCGCTGAAGCCAAGTTTATTTTCATCCATATATAATTCCATAGTTTATCAAGTAGCCCGGATCACCCTGCTCCTCCAGTTATGCCAAAAATTCGACAGAGGATGAGCTGTAGAAGAGGCAGCTCCCGAGGTAAAATTGGACGCTAAGCCTTCTCTTCCACGTTGGACTCCTCTACTTTTTGCTCGGACTGCCACATAGATAGGTACCCGACTACTCGGAGTGGACGGGGTAGGGGAAGAGGATTGCACAATATAGCACCGAGCTCCTTCCAATCCTCGACTAACTTTGCTCGGTTACAATTCCCCTGTAGTCATGGCACTTTCTCCTTTATGGCCACGGTCACCATAGAGCTTAGAAAGTTCAATTCAAGTCAAGAGGTTGGTTCCCTTAGGGAAACTACGGACAGGCCGGCGGAAGACAGACCAGGCTCCATCCAGACAAACTTCGAATAGAGCAAGGCTTCAGGCTCTGGAAAAAGCAAAGCTTCTCAAAGCATGAATAATCAGGCAGGCTCCTCTGATGACGACGATGATTACAAGTATGGATTCCGCATCATCGAGGAGTCGCCTGATCCCTCTCCTAATGTTTAAACAGGTTGGTTCTTTTTGGTTCTTTTGGAATTCAAAAAGCTCGAGAAGATTCACTTATCACCTTCCTATATATCATGATAAGTGCACTAGCTCAAATGGCCAGTTTCGCATGCGAAAGGGGCATTCTGCTAGCCTTCAGTTTTCAGTTTCGGTTGCAGTCACAGCTACTCCTGTATTCAGTATTGGGTCGTCGCATAGATGGTCACAACTACTTGGTCTAGTTTCACTATTTTGGTTGTCGCATAGCCCCACTTTAATTCTCAGTTCCATGTACAACTATGGGGTTTTTTGGATTTTTGCTTTAGTCATGATCAGGTTTTCTACAGTTCTTGAAGGCAATACTCAGCTGGGTTTTTGCATACTGATTTGCTATGCTTGTAATCACGTCGCATCTTTGGGCTAGCTTTATGAGGCCATGGCCTCGGTGTAAATTTATTTTGTATTAGTATAGAAGTAGCCATATTCAGAAAAAAATAAAAAAAAATGTAGAGACACCTTTGGTGCTTTGGCTACTTGAGCTTGTTTGTTTATGAATTAAAATTAGTCCACTTCATTTTCTATACCTTCTTCAATGTTTACAACCTTAAGGACTAAGTCTATAGAATAAGATTTTTTCGTCCAAATCTTTCTAGGGTCATTCTCATCATCTCTATACAAGACGAGAGGAGGAGGAGGTATCACATGGTATTTTATCTCATCAATAACTACTTCTATTTGGATAATGCGAAAAATATAGGTAGTGAACATGATATCAATTTCATCTTCACTAGATGACCCTAATTTACTTTTTTTCATTCCTTCATGAATAATAGACATATGTACTTTCATTTTTAATATATCTCCAGTAAAATCAATAACATTTTGGTGTAGACAAGATAGTTGGTAATTGTAGTAAATGAATTGTTTTTGCTCCATTGAGACATCGTCCTCTTGTTTCTTTTATAGGAAAGGAACTTCATTTTAGCTATCATGTTCTGGTCAAACATAGCGAGTTGAGAATTATTAAGAGGTATCCCCCTTTCTAAAAGCTTCTTAGGACTAATATTGGACTCTTTTCCCTTGAGATTCATGGCAAAATAAGTTTGATTATTGTATCATAAGATTATATATAATATTTATAGATAGAAAGGGATTTGCTAGTTGATTCAAAACTAGCAATTTCCCTTTTCTTATTTGTGAAATAACCTTGGTGGTGTCTTTGTTGATATTACATCAAGGATATGATGTCTACATTTTTTGCACTTTATTGCACTTCCTTGATGATTACACCCTTTCTACACCAAACATGTTTATTGGTATGGAGGAAAGATTAGGTGTAGAGAGGGATCTTGATAATCCTATCACTTCTTTCCTAGAGATAGATGTTCCAATATTTATTCTCTTGGATTTTCCAAGAATGTTACTAATTGTTGGGCTTCTATACTCCTTATTCCATTTGGTTGGAAGTGAGATCGGTGTAAATGTAGAGATTATGGGATGCACATTCTCTTTTCATGCCACCATAGTTTCATCTATGCGTTGCAAAATAAATCTAATCAAAGGGGACATTGTTGTGGTGACAAAACTGAGGTAGACAAATGTCTAGAGTTGGGAGACATGGGACTAATTAGCCATGTTGAAACCATTTAACTAGATATAGTTTTGTATGTAAGATTTTATATGTGAGTAGCCAAGTTGAGACAAAATTTGGGAAAAATTGACGTCCATATCAGACCATTATGCAGAGGGGCCTCAAATCCAACTACAAGTGCAACGTTAAAGCTTAAATGTATTGAATCAAAGATACAAAAAAGATTAGAAATATTTAGGCCAAGTATAACAAACAAGTTTATTCAAAATGTCTGGTCTTGTATTCACTGGATACATCAAGGACTCAGTCAATTGTATGTAGCAAGTAGGATTCACCGAACTAGATTCTAAACAGTTCAACTTCTTTAAGTTTGTAATAATAGGAGTCATCACAGGCTTGATGTCCATCATGCCAAACTTTTGAAGAATATTGATAACATATTTGCCTTGACCAACATATTTCTAACCTGGCTTCTACAAAACTTCTAATCCCAAGTAATAATGCATAATCGCAAGATCCTTCATATCAAACTTGGATGCTAATTGTTTCTTGTATTCTTGAATTTTATGCTTTACTCATGTAACTAGTAGATCATTCACATATAAGAGTATGATAACTAGTTCACCTTAGACCACCCTAATGTATAGGTTAGGATCTACAAAACTCTTGGTAAAACCAACTCTCAATAGGTATGCATCCATTCTTGCATACCAAGATATAAGTGCTTGCTTTAAGCCTTATAGATCTTTCTTCAACCTGTAAACATGAGTCTACCTCTGATTTATTTCAAATCCTTAAGGTTTCTCTATGTAAACCTCCTCATCAATAGTCCCATTTAGAAATGTTGTCTTAACTTCGATTTGAAAAATGTTCCATCCCATAGAAACAACCAATGAAATAAGTGATATTATTGTTCTATATCTAGTTGTAGGAGAAAATATTTCTTTGTAATCAATCCCTTCTTTCAGTGAGAAACCTCTTGCTACAAACCTTGCTTTGTATTTATCAATTCTCCCATATGTAACGTGCTTTATCTTATAAATCGATTTTGAAGGGACTATAAATTTGTCACTTATCCTTGGGACAATTTACCAAATATCGTTCTTCATGATTGACTGGTATTCATCCCACATTGCATTCCTACACTCTTTATGTCTAACAACATCTTTATAGGAGGAAGGTTCCACTTCAATAAGATTTGTCATGTATGCATCATACTCTGAATACCTTTTTAGACTTTTACTTTCTCTGAAGGTCCCTGATGTTACATGTCCTTATGCTTCTTGAAGAGCAATCTTCAGCCAAGTAGGCCTCTTCCAATTTTTTGGAATCACTACTTGTCGTATAGGCTCACAAGGACCATCAACATTTTCTTGAGTAGATGTCTTATCTTGACCATAATTTTCCCTTGAGATATCCTCAAATCTTCTTCATCAGAGTCAACCGAAACATAATTTGATTTCTTGTAAGCTATACTCTGATCAAAGATGACATCCCTACTTACTTCAATTCAAAAATATTCCTAATATAGATTCTATACAACTTTGATGAAACCCAAAAAAAATGCCATTTAGATTGGTAGGATCCACCTTCTTTCTCTTTTCCTTGGGTATATGAATATACATAGGACACCAAAATATTCGAAGATGATCCACACTTGGATTCTTTCCTGTAAATGCTTCTTTTGGAGTCATGTTGTTGAGAATCCTTGAGGAATTCATTTCTTCAAGTAAACAATTGCCATACTAATCTGAATTGGATCCTTGAAAATTATCAGAGTTTCTATGACTGTTTCAAATTATGTCAGACTCTGAAATATTGTGAACAATGAGCTATTAGGAAGACATCTGGACAGTGGTAGTTTGTAGCCATCACAGAAAAACGAGGACCCTCGGTCAAAGCATGCTAACCATTAGCCCATGGAGACTGCGCAATGGCGCAAGCTAGCAAATAAGGAGTCCAGATCATAAAACAGAGGCCGTTTCTGATACGCGATTAGCGGTATCGCAAGATAAAAACCTCAGAGAAGGAAAAGCCTCGGCACTTGGTCATGTGAAAATAGGTAAAACTGTACAGACATACCTGATATGTTAGAAGGCGGGTCTCATGCTCAAAACCGGCGGAATATCGGAGGCATTTCGGGTGGTAAGCGGGTTTGGCAGAGGACCAAGCGATGCCATACACTGAATGACGTGTGTCCAACGGATGAGAGAAAAAACCGCTCTCATTGTAGGGTAACGGTCAAGAAACTCACTCGTGCGATAACAACGATGACCGTAGGATCTGGAGGCCCTAGATCAACGATGGAGATTACACTCGATGGGAGACTGGATTTGACGGAAGAATAGGCTAAAGCATATGGCGTTTTGGGTCTGACATGACCATTGAGTTGGCGGATGAATCATTTTGTGGAATAACTGAAATAACGACTGTTCGAGGAAAAGCTGGTGCCCAATTCGTAAGGAGACAAGTGGCCACTTCTCTGTGAAACGTTACACAGTGGCGATGACGCAGAAGCAGGGAATTCCAGTGGACAGAGGCAGGTGATCCGAAGAGCCGGAAGAGGAAGTGAACAATCAAGGGGCAGATTGGCTTTAAGCCACGAACATACAAAGAACAGAAAGGAGATATAAGAGAGAGTGAAGCAAGGAGCAGAGAATAGAGAAGTTGAGCTGACCTGCAGAGCTAAGGCAGCATCAAGTAGACAGAACCAAGAAGGCCTTAGAGGTTCAAGCAATCCCTGTGAGGATATCTATCGGGAATTGAGTACCAAATTGGACTCATCCCATTAAGACCAGTTGAGGTCGAGACTTGGTAAGGGGGAGGTTGTGTACTCTAGTGGCTTGGGCAATCCAAGTACCACCCTACTAAGCATCATCTGTTACAGGAGACTCAAATTGAGCTCCTCATTGTAAAAACTCTTCTTAAAGACACAATAAAAAAAATTGCCACCACTGAAAGCTGGATCGGAGACGTAGCCCAGGAGGATTGGGTGAACTACTTATTAAATTGTTGTGCTTTTTTGTTGAATTTACTTGCTGTGTTTCTCTTACTGTTTTCTAATGCCTGTGTATTTCGCAATCTTATCGATCTATTGCTTAAAATAACATAGGCATATCCCAGCGCATGAGTCTGTAATACCTACATTAATTAACTGAGATCATACATAAGTGATTTTCAGATCACATACATGCCTATCCCCCAGAGAAATTGAGGGAGATCTTGATCATGCAACATGTCCCTCACACATTCTTCAATTGTTCTATTATTCCTTTCAACAAAACCATTCTTTTCAGGCTTATAAGGAACAATAAGCTCCCTCTTAATCCCTTGTTCATTGTAGAAAGCTATTAGTTCTTTGGAGGTGTATTCTCCACTATTATCCGATCTCATAGTTTTTATCTTTCTCTTGGTTACATTCTCCACTTCATTCTTGAACTCCTGAAACTTTTCGAATACCTCATCCTTATTATTGAGGAGTTATAACAAAGTTTTCTTTGAGAAGTTATCAATGAAGATTACATAATATTGATTCCCACCAAGATACTTAACTGCCATAGGTCCAAATACATCTAAATGTATGAGATACAAAACTTTCTTAGATCTGGTATCACTTCTTGCAAATGGATTCTTTGCATTCTTGCTTAGAGCACATCCCTTACAGGTTCCTTCAAGTGATTCCTTCAATTCGGTGAAGCAATTAACCATTTGACATAGAGATGGAAAATCTTATAATGAAGGTGTCCATAGCTTTTATGTCATAGTTCATAATGCCTCACATCCAAGTGGACTGGGGGAGATAGAGGTGTAAAGAGTCTATATAATGTGCCCCCTTTGAAATTTTCAAGTCTACTGCAGCAACTGTAAATTATTCTTCTAACTGATTAATTTATTAAGTAGTTTATTTGCTACAACAAACAACGAATAAAATCACAATTGTAATTTTCAGCATAAAAATGTTGCGAAAAATAAAATGATGGAAATCGAGAAATATAGAGCACACACAAAAAAATATAGCACAATTATTGCTAGACAAATGTCCCCGAAAAAACCCAACGCGATCTAGGTGGATATTGGTGGACACCCATCTATTCCACTTGGAAACCCACCATTATTTCTTTTAGTTTCCTTAATTGTAGCGCAATTTACTACTTTTGGTAGTTTTTCAGGTCATGAATGTCCGAAGCGATTTTTAGGCCCTAAACAACGTTCTTTTTGTTTGGAAAATAGGAAAATACATAACAAATGCGAAAGGTTTGTAGTAGAAAGTTGTAGTCCTCAGATATATATTTCTAACAAGGTATCGTATGCATCAAACATAGATTGTATGCCAAAGTTACGACCCCGGGAAGTTGATGTACCGATTTACCCCAACGGGGTCCACAAATGTTTGGCTCTTCATCTTCTAGGGTTAGTTTTTTGGATGTTTATGGTTTTCCAATGTTTCTGAATAATAAGTAGGCATTTGATCCTCATTGTAACACAGTTAAAAACGCATGTAGCCACCACATCTCTTCTCAGAGATAAGTCACCATCTCCTGAGCTAGTTTATTTCCATTCTGCACGTAAATTTTTTTTAGTACTTTGTTATTAATTAATTGAAGTTCTGTTTTCGTTGTATCTCTGTGTCTCAGTTTATATCTGTATTTTGTTTTTTTCCTTCATAAATATGGATCATTGGTATCAGAGAAATCTACTATTTCTCTATTTTTTTGTGCATGTCCCGAATGAGGTCAGGGTATAAGGAGTTAGGGCTTGAATTTGTTAGAGCTATATGTAGGTGGGATTTCCAGAAATAATTTCTGGGTTTTGGAGATCTCATGTGTTTTAGCCTCTCCACAAGGTTGGATACTAAAACACCATCAGATGCTAGAAAAAATAACACCCTCATGGATCCCAATCATTGTAGATTCATTAATACTAGAGACCTTACCCAAAACCAAAACCTAGCCATCAACAAAAGCAATTATTTCACCCTTATCCTCTAGACAAGAAATAGAAAGTAAGTTTTTCTTCAAACCTGGAATGTATAGAATATTGTTGAGGTGAATGCGTCCACTAGACTCGAGCTCCAACGAAGTAGATCCAATGCCTTTCACTGGATAGATTTTGTTGTCTCCAATTTCGATTGAGTGAGTGGAGTTTCCCTTAGATAGGGTTTGGAGTTGACTGCATTCTCATATCATGTGTCTAAAGGCATCGATATCAATAACCCATACATTCTTGTCCTTGAAAGTGCTGAATAAAGCAAAGAACAAACTTCCATCTATTACTTCCTTCACAATCTTGGAGATGATCTTCAACATATAATCCTTGATAGACATAGTGAGATTTCTAAGAAACTTGAAACCCTTCTTCAAGACCCTCTTCATAGTGCCAACTATATTATTATCTTAAGTCTCCTTCTTGAACCTTAGCTATGAGCCTATGTTGGAAAACATAGAGAGTTGTAGATTATAAATTATTTTCCTTATCATGATAATTAATTGAGATGTTATTTGGTCTTAAATTAATTCTTTAGTTATGTTCATCAAGCAATTACCAAAAACAATTAACATCACAAAGAGACAAAGTACATGGGATATAGGCTCCAAGCTAGGGAAAAGCACCTCCAAGGGGAAAACCCATAAAAATGCTTATCTTCTTCTATTGAATATGCTTACAAAGAGAATTCCAAGGCCCAAAGACCAAATCCAACAAACCCTCCAAGCCCCAAGTCACCCCCAACAAGATCCCCTTTAAGGCAGCTTCCAGAACTTCAAGACTACAACTTCGCTACTGCAACTTCGACCCCTGCAACTACTTCACAGAAATTTGGCCCTAAAACTGGAAAATTCACTTGAAAACTTCACAAACCCTAGAAGCAAGACAAAGAAATAGTATCTTCAAAATTTGACTTTTTCTCCTCTTCTTCGTCCTCCCATCTACTCTCTTCACCTTCTCTATCATAGATCGAACTTGTGCATGATGAGTGTCCAAATGGGTCGAGCTTCTCTTCTTTATATAACCTTTCTTGAGGGTCAAATTCCCCTCCTTTAGGTTGACTTGATATTCTCCTTGGGTTGACTTGGTATTTGGATTATAAATGGATTTTTCTTGATAGAATAAATATTTTCCTTTATTACAATGAATCCAAATGGGACTATGACACATGAAAAAAATTATTATTTATCATAGAAATACCTAGAAAACCTAAAATCATGAAGAACATGCTATTCACTCAAACTTGAGTATGAAATCCATACTCCAATAATAAAATATAATTTCTTTTTCTTTCTTTATAAATAATATACAATGCCCTGATTACAATTAGGTCATTATAAAGATTGAAGTTACAATTTTCAACACTCCCTCTTAACTAGGGAGGTATTCATAATCTATTACATGGTAAAAGGAATCTAAATCTTGAAGCATTCTCATAATAAGAGTAATATTGATAAGCCATATTTTTCAAGCATATATATCATAACCAACATTGTCCTTGAAGGCCTTAACTAGACAAGCTCATCCTTATTCGAGAGTATTATGTTGGGAGGATTTACGTGAGATGGCACACTACCTCTAAGGTACATATCCCATCCAGATGTCCACAAGGTATGTCCCTTTTAATAATATTCTTCTTTTGGATTCCCAATCCCGGATCCTCAAAGAATATCGGTCCTCTTCAATTACTCTTATCTTGGATTCCCTACCTCATCCTCAAAGAGTATTAGTCAACAAATTATTTTCCTAGATTCTACAATCCATAATAAGCTCCAATCTAATATGTTTATCCAATCCTCCAGACTCCATTCTTTCTTTATGGCCTTCACTAAGACTTATGACAATTAGTCCTTTTCTAGTGCCTGACCCATAAAGACAAGAACTATCCAACATCACTCCCTTTCAATTGGGGAAGAGATGTCTACCAAACCAAGATTGTTTCTCAGATACTCCAGCTTCTTGTTTGGTAATGATTTAGTTAGTATATAAACTACGTATTCATTAGTAGGTATATAATGCAGCTTCATGAACCTAACTCGTACTAGGCTTTTGATGTAGTGGTACTTGTTGTTTATATGATTCATCCTAAAATGAAACACTGAGTCTTTTGTCAATCTGATACAAATTTCATTATCATGGTGTATATATGTAGGGGTAACTGGTCCTTCAAACAAATATGATAATAACTTCCTGAGCCAAACAACTTCCTGACAAACTTCACTTGCAGCAACATACTTGACTTCAACACTACTTAAAGCAACTATGTCCTAATTTCTACTCATCTACGAGACCATGGAGGATCCAAGGTTGAAGCATCCACCTATTGTGCTTCTTCCATCTATCTCATTGCCACCCTAAACCAAATATGTATGTCCCACACGTTAGATTTCATTCCCTGTATACTAGAGGTAGCGATGTATAGTTCCACGCAAATATTGTAGGACTTGGATTCTATCCCATGATCATGTTTTGGATCCTGTTGTAGCGGGTACTACCACCCTCCAAAATTTTTCCTTAGTTTGTTTTGGAGCCTCCCCTACCAACCTTACACAACACTTTGTCTTGCTTCATCAAGTACTCAAGCTTCAGTGTTTTCCTCGCACAAAGGCAGCCGGTTGATCACAATTGATCCATTCCCCTCATAGGATTCTTACCCAGACTTGGTCCAGCTGTAGGCTGAGTAGCTTCCCAATGAAATTTGCACATTTCTAGAGGGAAACCATCCTTCCCTCCAGGAATTGCGCAATTCCCTCTTGCAACCTGTTGGGCTCTAGGATTGTGCAATCCTGCCAGCCAACCCTCCCAACAAGATTTGCACAAATTTTCCCATCAACAGGCTGTTTAGCCCAGGATTTGTGTAAATCTAGGTAGCAGTCAGCTGCTCAGCCTAAAAATTGCGTAAACCCCTTGGGCAACCAGCCTAGCTCCCAGCCAGAAATGCACATTTTCTCTAACAGTCGAGAAATCTCTTGCATGTGCAGCTGAGTTGAACGGTTCCCTACATGGCTGAGAAAAATAGAATTGCATGAATAGGCTACTTCTCCCAAGGCAGCATGCAAAGGCATCCCTTGTCTTAGGGATCTATCTTTAGCAGTTGGAGGTTACATGCAAAGAGCAATTCAAAAACCTCCCACCAAGTGTCACTTCCCCTAGATTTGTGGCATGTGCATCACAACCTCAATGTTATCGAAACTCATCAACCAGATACTATAGAGCTCATTCCTCACATCAAATTTGTAGCTCTAACATCCCACATCACATCTAGGAGCAGTCGAAACATTAAGCTCAACTATCATGGGGTAAACCCGCTTCCCATGCCATGTGCTTCATTTCTGTTGCTCTTTGTGTTTTCGCTTGTATGAGTACTATTTGCTTGATTTTTTTGAGTGCTTGCTGTCATTTACATGTATACTATCTTGTCCTAGCTCTATTTCAATTTTCGTTGCTATCTCACTGTTGTCGCATGCATGAAACTGTTTTACACAGATGTTCGCCCAATCGGCGAACTGCCTCACCCACATGCATCTTAATCTTCTCGCTGAATATTTCATTCATGTTTTGCATGCACTATTAATCGCTTCTACTATCACTTTGTGTCGCCATACATTCATTGACTTGCTTTCAGTTTCCCGTTGGCGAGTCAGACCAACCTTGGCTCGGACTCTACCTTCACCAAGGCTGCATTTCACAATTTGGGAAAGGAAGGATCACCTTCCTTTATAGATTTGTGCATTCCTACCCAGCATTGGCCTCCAGGACTATTTTGCACATTTATGGAGGATAGTGGCTGCTTGGCCCAAAAAATTGCGCAAATTTGTCCCTGGGCCAGCAGTCCTTCCTAGTTGGAATTGCTCAATGCGCAATCTCAGCAGTCAACAACCATAATGGACTGTGCATTGTGCAGTTATAGTAGTCAGTCAGTCTCTCAGCAGCCCAGACTGTGCCTTGTGCAGTCTTGGCAGTCAATCTCTTGACCTTCCAGCTGAAATTGTGCAACCTTCATGATCGTTCACCCAGGTATGTTGCAAGTCAGTTCTCATGTTCATTTTGGTTTTCGCCTTACAAATTGCTTGTTATGAGTGTTTCCATATATCTAGGTATCACAAGTGTTTATCTGCCTCCCAGCAATACAAGTACAATAGTTTCCAAGAGAGCAAAGATGAAGACACCATTCAGAGCACGCTTGGGGATGCAGTCGACCAAGTGTCCATGGGCTTACCTACTCACGAAGACATCAAGTTGTTCATGGACAAGGACATCAAGCAGCAACAACACAATGATCAACATCATGAACAATAGCTGAAGGAAACATACCAAATGCAGTGAACGCAGCGAATGCAACGAACATAGTGAACTCAACGAATGCAAGAGGAAGGGTGTTGCCAACATAGAGGCAGAGCAAAGTTGCAAGATCAAGCAGATCCACTGATAATGAAAGAATCTTTGGAGACTCAGGCTATGAAGTGACGGCGCGACATGAAGATCGCGCGAAGGCAGAAGATGGAACAAAGAAGGAGTTGTATGTGCTGAAGCAGCAACTCAGGAAGAACATGAAGCTACACATACAATCCAATGAGTTGTAGTAGGAACTAGAACAACAATGGGTGCAACATGCATCACGGATGAAACTGTACCAGTACGAGTTAAGGATCCATCCCAACAGCTGACACAGATCAGACACGGTGAGCAGTGTTTTTTATCACATTCAAGGGATTGAACAACATGCATGTCATTGAGCACACACATGCAATCCAACCCATTCAACATACTCACCAAGGCGAAGACAAGAAGGAAGTCCAACTGGGGCTAAACATGTACTTCGGCAAGTTGATGCACATGACCATCAACACACACTTGAAGATCAACATGGACACTATGCATTAGTGTGTTGCCGGTTCAACTATACCCAAGAATAGCATGTGCATGTTAGCAGATGAGTTGGATGAAGGGGTTGAACCAATGCACCGGTTGCAACGGAGGCAAGAGTTCACTTCAAATAGATGTCACCATGAGGTGCATGCACACCATCATGAAGGACCAAGCTTGGCATCAACTCACCACCTTCACCATCACAAGCATTTCATAGAGTTGATCTCACCACAGCGGACCGAGTGTCAGTGATGTCTTGCTTGGCTTTCTCAAGTCATGTTGTCTCACATGAGTACATGTGAATTATAATGTTGATTCATGTCAAGTGTAAGTCAAGTGTCCATAGTTGGACGTAGCAATCATAGAGTAGGTGAAGAGTTATGAGGGTAGTTGAACTGTCACAAAGGGGAATGTCAAGGGTCAACCCACCCTTTACTATAAATAGTCCCTCATAACCCATTATAAGGGATTTTGGTTATCCAAACTTCTACTAAGGCTATCTATAAGAAGACTTGGATAGTATTGTAACACGCCTTGGCTTCTCCACTGCACGGAGCTAGTACATCTCTTTGGAGGAGTAGGCGGATGTGGCTGTAACATTCCACTAATGGGGCTAGCAAGTTTACATGGTGTATTGTATGATTGCGACTTACACTTCTTTATATAATAAAAGCCAACACATTTTCATGCATATGTTGTTATTGCAGTTGGAATGCTCCGGTTGCCTTAATGATATATGTTGTTTAACTTACATACTTTTATATGAACTGATTTTTATGCAATTATGTGAATCTTGTGGTTAATGTGTTGCATATGTTGTTAATGTTGTCACCGTCCATGTCGACTGTTCTACCGGACATCAAACATACCTTTCTCTGAACCTTGTTATATCAATCGTCACATGCGTCTCGGAGTGATCCATGAGTGTTGTTCATGTTATCTTACCTTGTATGTTATGACTGCCACATTCGTGTTGACTGCTCTGCTGGAAGCTGTGGATGTCCTTTGTGCTGTGTGTTCCTAGCCGAGTTGGGACTAATCCATTTCAACCTGGAACTCACCTTCACCTTCCTCTCCCTTTGAAGTGTTGGAACCTCTCATACTCATTCCTTGACTCACTGCATCAGTCACACCCTTGCTACTAACAGAGTTATCTTACTTGCCTCTGTGCGACATTGCGGTCAAGGCATTACCTTACACCCACTGCTGGGACTCCTACACCAAATGGTTTGAGGTCTAATTGGGACTTCTTACCGGGGATATCCCCTTGACATGTTGGTGGGTCCAACACTGTCAAAATTTCTGGCACTAGAAGGAGGACCTGATGACAAGTAGTGTCCTCTCATCCAATTTTGAACCTTTGCATAACTTTCATGGAATCTTGCATTCTTCTTCCCCTGAGGTGTTTTTCGAATCGTGAAGATGTCTCCATCTCGGGGAAGCTTTTAATCTCTTGTCCATTCACACGTATGATGGTGAAGGTGAAGTGGCCTGGCCTGAGCACTTACATAACTTTCTTTCCATGATTTATGAGGAATATGAGTTTACTGACGAACAGGCCGGTTTTCTGCTTGCATTCACACTTCACGAATCTCCATTTCGTTGGGTGCTAAGCTTACCGGCTAACACCATGCACTCATTTGAGCACTTCTATGATCTTATTGAAGACACATTCTATCATTTTGATCCAAATCATCTTGACTGAAAACTGTTACAACAACGGAGGGCTCCGCATGAATCTGTTATTGATTTTTGGCGGCACTTCCATGACTTAGAGTTTGAAGCTCTGAGGAGCTAGATGAAGTTCACTTATCTTTGGGACCGGTTTGAGTACTGCCTTAAGAAATCTTCTTGTCCCAAGAGGAAGCTTGATGTCAAGCCTTGCTCAACCTTCTTTGTTGATGGAACTATGCAATCCCATGTGGGAGCAGGCATTGTCTCAATGGACTGTCCACCTCCCTCTCATTCAACAATTCCACCATCGCCCAGTGATGCTGAGGATCATGTTCACACATTTGTTCATCCTTCACACCCTCCCAACATCACTCCACTCAATTTTCGTGTAGAGCTGGTTGCAAGTCCTTCGAGTTCCCTATGCATTCTTTTCTTCGACCTTCGTCTTCACACTCATGTGTTCCTCCGGATGATGTTGTCTTGTGTTCGTCCATTCTGGACTCTTCACTTGTTATGAACGAGGAACAACCCATTGATGGAGTTGGTGTTACACAACCAACATGCGTTGTCATTCATGAAGAGTATGAGTGGGAGCTTGAACATCAACACTTAGTGAAGGACGACTCCCTTCTATTTGAGCCCCTTCGTTCTTTCCTAGCTTCTTTGGTGAACCTACCACCCATGATTTTGCATGTGTGTCTTCATCCACGGATGCACCCATTGTTGATCACCCACAGGACTCACCAGATGCTAGTCCATCATTCGACAACGGAGAGGATAAGATATTCATTGAAGATCCACTTGATTCTTCAACTATCTTTTCCGGAAATACAGAGGATGAGTTCGTTCGCTTTTCATCTACCCATCTTTTTTATTCATCTAATCATGAGGATTCTGAAGAATTCATTGATTTTTCTGATCGTGGTAGTCGTGATTCATTTGCTTCCATTTTTTATCATGATCATGAATTATCGTAGTTGATCTTTCGAAGCCATCGGTTTATGATGATCTACCTGATGATGAATTTGAGACACCCAAGACTGTCGAGGCACTTTAGCCCAAGCTGATGGTTATGTCAGGTCCTTGCTCTCTTGGGGTTAGTCTCACTTCTGATCATGAAACTGTTCAATCACCCAAGGCTCCTCATCACTCGTCTGTATGCATTGAAGAACCACCTCACACACAGATCACACTTCCTCCACTCAAACTGCACGATCCCATTACTCATGCATTGGAGGAGTCTTACATTGCAAGCACTCGTTCGTGACACAAGTTATCTTTGTTTTTATCATTTGCTTGCATGTCTTAGTGAAGAGTGTGCTTTTGCTTCAAAGTTGCACGTAGTGTCACACAACACCATAATAAGTCCACAGACTGTTCGTCATGCGCATGCACTCACTTATGTCTCGCGAGAACTTGAAACATGAAGTGTGGCTATCTTCATTATTATATCTTTCTTGTATGCTGGTTCACACAACTTGGTTACTCGCGGACCAAACCTTTACTCGCATGGGTCTACCAATGCACCGATGGTTGCATTGGAAGTATCACTTCATGTGATCAGGCCCATGCACCGTTAGTGTAGGAGTAGGAGTAGTGTTTGATTTCAGTTGTTTTATTGCGTGCTTGTTTGCTTTCATGTTTTTATTTCTTGTTTATCTACTTGCTTGTTTTTTTACTTGCTTCGCTTTCATTTTTTCTTCTACTCTTTCTTTTATTTGTTGATTGTTATTTCATTCACTTGTTTCGTTCATAGGTTAGTTTTGCATGAAACCATGTGTGACTCATGAAACAATCTGGATAAAGTGCAAGAGGGTTTGTACAACTATCACTACTTGGTTATCTGTCATCTTGCATCTGTATGATGAACTTGTTACTCTTAGTCCATGATACAACAAAGGAAAATAAGTACGCTTCGAAGTGAACCCTGGTGTAAGCACAACTCTTGCGCGCTAACTAGTGTCACCTTCTCTAGTCGATTGTTTTTTGGGTTAACCCTCGTCAGCTCAGCCAAGTAGAGTAAGGTGAGGGGGAAAACCTTAACAAGCATGTTATAGATATAATAAACTACTTATCTGCTAGAAAAACCTCCTCTTCTCTCAATAAGTCGGGATCCCTCTTCTGCCTCTGAAATGAATAAGTGTTATGCAAAGTGAAAATGAAAAATGAAAAAAATGAAAAGTCAAAAAAATTCAAAGTGAAAAATGAATAAGGCGAAAGAAGATAAAGCCTTCTTGCGTAGGGAGGTGATGAAAGTAACTCCACCAGGGTACTGACCAGGCTTGCTGGTAGCGGAGCCATGCTTGTGTTCCTATGTGACTCCATCGAGGTATTGTCCAGGCCTGGTGGTAGTGGAGCAACACCAAAGATGAAACTAAGACTCTGACGACTTTACTGCTTGTGCACCTATATACCCCTCAACCCCAATCGAAATAATTGTGTTGCCTTGGCTTGGAATGTGTGTCAATCGACCAAGATTATGGTATATGCTACATCTTACATCAAGCTAGTGTGAAGCCAAGATGAGCTAAGAACTGAACAATACTTCCAGAGGTGTTAGACTCATTTTCACGAATAAGGTCCATTCAAAGAGATGGATTTCTATCAGTGTGTCACCAAGTAATGTAGCAGCTACAACCACCCTCCAAATTTTTTCCTTAGCCTGTTTCAGAGCCTCCCCTACCAACCTTACATAGCACTTTGTCTTGCTTCGTCAAGTACTCAAGCTTCAGTGTTTTCCTCGCGCAAAGGCAGCCCGTCGATCCATTCCTCTCACAGGATGCTTACCTAGACTTGGTCCAGCTATAGGCTGAGAAGCTTCCCAGTGAAATTTGCGCATATCTGGAGGGAAACCAACCTTCCCTCCAGGAATTGTGCATTTCTGGAGAGCAACTAGCCTTTCCTCTAGGAATTGCACAATTCCCTCTGCCATCCTGTTGGGCTTTAGGATTGCGCAATCCTACCAGCTAACCTTCCCAGCAAGATTTGCACAATTTTTCCCATCAACAGGTTGTTCAGCCCAATATTTGGCAAATCTGGGTAGCAGTCAGCTGCTCAGCCCAGAAATTGCGCAAACCCCCTGTGTAGCCAG